>PNEQ01000168.1:11983-53350 GCA_003012365.1 Medauroidea extradentata
TTAGGCAAGCCAGGTTTCCCAAACACTAGGCGACGCCCCCTCATTATAACTAGTGCCCCACGAAGCATCTCGGGATCACATTAGACATATGCTGACGCCGAAAAACGTGTATAAACGTATTTAAGAAGTTACGGAAGTTAAGTTTACGGTTACGTTACGTTTATGCCAACATGAAACCACAATTCTGCACAACAAACAAGTTTAGAAAAAAAGAAAGGGATAGGGTGGGCAGGCCAAGTACCTTACAAGGGGAAACATGGAAAAGTCAAAGAAATTGTTTCTGGTGGTTGGAAATTCTTATTTGTAGAACAACTTATAGGCTTAGTGATTGACTTTTCTGTTAAGTCCCAATGTACAATAATTTGAACACTGTTGTGTAGATTATTCACTGTTTTTTCAATATAGCACATAATAATGCTCATGTTTCAGGTGTGGTCCAGCCAATGTTTTTAAAAATGTTACATTGATTTTTTTATTACAGCTGTGGCCTGCTGATTGAAGGCTCAACTGTCTGCCTACAAACTTATTTTTAAATAACCTTGAATTGAGACTTATTGCATTTTGACTTTTTTGTTTATATTTATATTTTCCCATGATTCCCGAGAATGTTTTAAAATTTTCTATAGTCATTGGATTCATGTTTGTAGAAATTGGGGTGTATTGTAGTACCTTTCTGAGTATAATGGGTGTACACATGATCATGGTGTAGGTGGATGTTCGTAAACTCAAGTATTACTATATGGAACATGATGGCGGTTCTCATCTGGTGAGTCCTGTTGATGGCGAGATCAAGACTGCTCTCCGTAAAGTAGTGACATATTTGGACAAGGCATATGGCATTAAGGCTCAGAAGGTGAGATTTTATGGAAACAGTTATGAAATTACAAATATTGCACCACGATCCCGACAATTTTCTAAATTGTTTTTATTTCATTTTATTTTGAAGCTTAGCTTAACAAGGTTGAAGATGTCAACAGCAATATGGATGGCGAAGATGAAAGTGAAAGGAAGCCCTCCATTTTCTGAACAGCTTGCCAACTGTGAAGTGAGTAAACTATTTATTGTTAGGGACAAGATTTTGTGGTTCTATTTTAATTCAAATTTCGCCATTAAAAAAACATGAATTACGTCTTTGTTGTTATAAAATTTATTGTGTTTAGAGATTTACTTACCAAGTTGAGATATGTTAACTAAGAGGTTTTGAATTGTTGCACACAAAATGTACGTAACTAGACACACTCGCACACATTTTGATAACAGTATACATAAAAAATTACAAAAAAAAAAAAGACCACGTTTTTCATGTTCTTCAGTTGGGAAAAAGCCACCATTGTCTGACGCTCACTTTTGAATGGTAATTTTTGAAAAATGTTTTTGCAGTTCCTTGTCTGTCTCTTGTATTGTATTGACCGACGTATAATACGACTATATTTACATATTTTTGGCCTTAAAAAATTGCTGCTCGTCTTATATGAAGGTGTGAACATTTTTGGTTTCCTAAAATTGTTTGAAAGTTAAGCTGTAGAAGTGTTATTTTTTCTCTTGGAATTGCCATTATTACCCAAAGAAATAAGTAACCCCATTTATGTGGCGATAACTTTGCTAAACTAGTTGTTGATAACAGATGTATAGTCATTGCTATGCAGGTTAATAAAAAAGATGTCATGAATATGGAGCGCACATAACATTTATAGTTGTATAATCACTATGCATAACTTTTTATTTATGTGTAGATATGTTTTATGTTTTCCATAAACAAATCTATACTCCTGTGCTGCTAGTCGGTTGTTTGTTTTTGATGTCGGGAAGAATTAGTTTTTAGCACTCAGGGGCATATTTTTGTTACAGATATTTTTAAATATTGCTGTTTAGTTTGTATGAATATTTGTGTCGATTTTTTTTCAGCCCATTTGCTAACCACTATAAAGTTAAAACTAGTTAAACCGGTATTCAATATATATTTCGATCAGATAACTGTAATACCGATATAGCATAATGGTATCGACTCTGCACTATATTAAAATTCTTGTCTCCATAACACAGACGTGAATAGCAAACATAACCTGTGTACCGAATTTGTTGTATACATGCCAGTTTTAAGAGTCGCGTACCAAGTTACAGTCACTTTGGTACGCGAAAATGCTAAGAAGTAATAATTTGCAAACCTCTCAAAAATTATTGTAGAGCAAATTTTTTACAGTATGTGTTATTTTTTTAAAAAAATTTGCATTTACTGTAACACAAAGATTTGATATACTACTGCAACACGTAGTTCTTTTATAATGTGGGCATTGTACGGCATACCACTATTTTGACGATCATACCAGGCTGTCGTGGTCAGTGTCAGGATTTTCAGGCAGCCATCTCATGTCACGAGGTCACAACATCGCAATCATAAGTAACCGCATTGTTCTTTCTAGCAAGTAGCGATGGTTCGTAATGTAGTAAGTTAAAACATTTGGAACAAATTTAATAATTAAAATTTTTTACCTGGAGTCATCTCATGGTTATTTTTTACGGCCTTGCAAGAAACATTACTACTAGCTGTTTTTATTATGGCAGTGGTTTTACTGGCTTCAGGCGTTATTTCACAGTTTAGGTAATATTCACAATTTTCATGATGTGTAGGGAATTTTGACTAAAAAAGTCACAGTTTCGCATAAAACCATAATGTATAATCTTGGCTCTATTTATAGTACATACACAACACTTTACATTCTAACAAAGAAAGAAAGAAACCAGTTTGTAGCACACCAGTCCACCTAGACCAGTGCACTAGCTCGACGATCAACTAGCCAAAAAGGCAGGGATGAAAACTGGAATATTTCTCTTCATCTGTAGTAAAGTACTCCGGAATTAACTGGTGGTACATTCATAGGTTACGTCGCCTTGTAGACCAAATTTAGAATTGTTTTTAGAAATGAGCAAATTTATAGAAGTTAGTCACGAAATGATATACTTCACTATGATCGGAGACTGTTAGTTTATTAGATTTTTAGTTTACATCGGCACAAAATACACTGTCTTAACACAGTGGATCCGGTTCACAGAAAACTACAAGCAGAAACTAGAAAACTACATCATGAAGCAACTTGGCCCGCAGCCCCGCGTGCGTAAGCTCTGGATCGCGTCACGACTTATTCTAAAACATGGCGGAGGCAAAACATTCCAAAACGAAGGGCGAAGGGGCGCCACATACTGTGCTTTTATTGGCTGGTTCTCGGTGGCGTGACCTTCGTCATTCGTTCCATTATCTAGAACCCTCTAAGGCACAAACATAAACTACGCATTAAAACAACAAACGGCGCCAAAACTCCCGCGGAAAAACTAGAACATCAAAAGAAAAACAAAGCTATTGCCTCCTACCAAGGCCACCTGGTCATAATGATAAACATTACATCCTATCTAGAACATACGAGAAACAAAGAACTGCGTTTCTACTCTCCCCTTCTGGAACCGAGACCACTGAAATAAAAGTTACAATTCTAAATATTATATTATAAAATTAAGATTATATAAAAAACAAATTCTCCCGTAAAATAAAAACCCCTTGTCTTGCAATGCTACAATTTACATGATGTGGGGTTTTTAGTTTTTTTGTATTTACTGTAGAACCCTGTTATAACATTCCCGCATATAACATTTTCCTGCATATAACATCGCTTTTCTTTGCTCCCACCATTTTTCCATAAAGCATAATACTTTCATTTCCTGCTTATAACAACACTGATATTTTCATTTCCTGCATGTAACATCACTTTCTTCTCAGACATTAACCACAACTCAGGTAAAATTTTTCTTAACTGTATTATTTTAGGTAAAATAACTAAACTGTAGACTAAAAAAATCTGTAAAAAGCAAATTAATGTCTATAAATGTATCATAAGTGTACGTTACAGTGACATTAAAGACTGTGATCCTGAAGATGATGATCATGAACCTACAGAAGACAAGTGAGAAAGCCTCTATTATACACACAATGCATGTATTAATAATGTTTCTGATGGCACAGTAACTAAAGCCTCATTTAATCTCATTATAGATTTATTTAGTTTTGTGTAATATCCATTTAGTGAGTGTAAAAATATTGATTCCTGTTTATAACATTTTCCTGCATATAACACTATTTTTCACAGGTCCCTTGAAAAACATAACAGGGTTCTACTGTATTTCACACAACCCAAATGTGAGATTAATATAGTATCAAACATTGTTAAATTCTGGATGTGATGTACTGTGTGTGTTCTTGGTTCTTCAGGGTACTGTAAATGTATATTGGGAGCTGTTGAAGTGGTTTCTATGCTTATCAAAGCATACGTTTGCTGGCTTAGCGACTGCCATCACAGAGGACCTCGGTACAGAGTACGGCAGCGACAAACACTTGTACATGCTTGATCAGTGTCGTCAGCTCAGCGACGAGCTGCAGGTATGTACATTTACTGAATTTCAGCATAGTTATTTTCATTGTTTCTAGCCAATGATCGTGTGGTCTGAAAAATTCTCTCGATATTTGTGTGTTTACTGTTCTCCAACGCTCATTGTGTCACAGTCTTCATGCCTCCTTGTCCTACCCCTCAACCACTTGATCGTCCAGTGTTTTGTCTAGACTTTTTCATGGACTCCTGTTAATACTTCAATTACATCTTTCTTTCTCACTTTCCGTCATCTTGATAACATGCCCATAATACTTCATTCTTATCTCCACCATAATTTCGTTATGCCCAAGCACCTGTAGTTTAGTTTCATTCTTTATTCTGTCCCTTCTTGTTGCCACCATCGCAATACTAGCGAATTCCACGCCCATTCCCTCATATCTTTCATTTCAACTTCTATCCGCTGTCCTAGTTTCTGCTGCTTATGTAACTTAAGCAACTCGACAAAGAAAGCAAAGTCAAATAAAATTGTGATATTCAGTAGTTATAGTTTAAGTTCTGATTGTTCATTATTTATAAAAAATAAACTGTGTTCTGTTATTGATAAAGCATCTTAAATGTGTGTGTTAGGAGATTCTGGGAGCAGATGGTGTTTTCTTGTACCCGACTCACCCGACACCTGCTCCATATCACAATGAGCCCTTGGTGAAACCATTCAACTTCTCGTACACTGCCATTGTGAATGTGCTCGGTCTTCCAGCAACCCACTGCCCCTTGGGGCTGACCAAAGATGGCTTGCCAATTGGCATTCAGGTAATAATAGTATTTCACAAATTTATAATACAGTATAACCTTGAAATATTAAGTTTCATGACTGTGTGAAGTGGATTTTTACTCTCTGCTATGTCTCCATCACCCTTAACTCCCACTCCCCTCTCTTCATCATAAAACTATCTTCTGCTGTCATGAGTTACACATACGTTCTTTCGCCTTGCCACTGCATTTTAGCACTGTTTATTGCTGACCTACTCAGATTTTTGGACTGAAAATAGTTTGTGACGTGGATTTACGGCACGTTTAGTGTGTGCTGTCTTCTAAATAAAGTTACGCCAGATGGGTCTAATGTACTACAGTTTTCTAGTTGATATTGGTATTGATGTCCTCTGAGGTAAATATTTTACATAGATATTCAATACAGAGGGAGAGCGCATGTAGATTTCACATGAAGTACAAAATAAATACTGTATTCGCCCATGTACCCCACACACTTTTTTTCCAAAATTTGGATCACAAAAATGGGGGTGCGTGGCTTACATGGATAATTTGTATTTAAAGCCCGCGCACTACGTGGGTAGGTAACTAGTGTGCGCTGAGACTTGACTACAGCGTGGGTGGGTAAGCACACACGCACACAGACACACAGGTAGAGAAATGCTGGCGGCGCAATCAATAACTAGTTACATGTTTAGGCGGCATTGTTCTTGGCGTATAGCAGATGAGTGTTTTGATAGTGGCTTCGTATGGTAGGATCAAACTATTTTGCTTTCTTTACAGTTCAGAATTGTTGTAATAAATACGTGTAATACATGATATAACATTTGGAATATCATAAATTTTGTACATTCATTACGGCTACGACACATGTTTAACATGACGTTTGGCTAATTTTAGCCGCAAATTTGCTTGCTAGCGACTGCCTGAAGTCTACAACGTTGTTTATGAAAAAAGGGGGTGCGCGGCTTACATGGGTGCGAGGAGTGTTTGGACGAATACAGTACGTAAATAAAATAGTACTGTTATTTTCACAAAGCCAAATTTTTATTGTATTAAGTATAATTTATATGCATGAACAAAATATGCCTGATATAGTAGACAATGATTTCTGTCTTCATATTGAATGCTATGTAAATTAATCAATGCCCTAACAAGTTGAAAATTCCTGGAGATGATTTACTATATAGTAGACAGTTTGTCTGCACAATAGCACATACTGTTAGTGATATCCTATCACATTTTGTGATACAATCTACTCATACCTGCAATGCAAACGTGATTTTGCATCACAAATTGCTACGCAGTTTTCTTTGTTGAGTATTTGATGCACAACAAAATAATTTAATTCATGAAAATAAAAAGTTGTAATTTTGTTTTGCATAACACTGTGAATTGTTATCCAAACAGAAAAAAAAAACGTATGGACAAATGTTCTGTTTGCTGCATATCGAAAACTAAGAATCCACTACTCCATTTTGACTTGTATCAATTAATATGTATCAACACTCAATTCTGCTAAAAGATGCATTCAACACAGGCATTTACCAAAACAGGGTGTCCACCCGATGGGAAAATACTGACTGGATTTATTTACTTGGACATACTCCATTGCGAAATAAATGACTGTCAAAAGAAAACTAAAAATAAGACAAAAAAACATAAATAAGCAGATTATGCTTTAGTCATCAGGATATATACACAACATGAAATTCTAAAACTGGAATCTGGTCAGATAAAACAAGGAACAAACAGAAAATAAAAGAAATAACAAAAATATAAAAATAGCTAAGTTGACATGCGACACAAGGATGAGACGGAACAAAAACACAAACAGAAACACAGCAAACAACACAACGATGAGACTAAACAAAAAACAAAGATGTCGGACACAAACAAAAACAACAAACGACACAAATGATGAGACGAAACAAAACACAGTGGTTTTCCGAACAGTCAGTATTAACAACGTTTCGGGAACTGGACTGAGTCGCACTCGTGTTCCTGAATCCTGTGTGTCTACCTGATGACGGGAACAAATTTCAGTTCCCGAAACGTCGTTAATACCAGATAACACCAGATAGAAGGAAAGGATATCCCATTAGTGAAGCCACAGCCAAAAGAGTAAAAGAGTTTTATTGTGACAATGATGTGAGTAGAATTTCACCAAATGTAAAGGACTGTGTGTCTGTTCCAAGTGAAAAAGGAAAACGTGTGTTAAAATGTAAAAAAATTTATATTGCACAACTTAAAAGATCTATATTTTGAATACAAGGCAAACATGATGATAAATTAGGGATAACAAAGTTTTGTGAATTACGCCCAAAAGAATGTGTAACGGTAAACAACCATGGCATTCATTCTGTGTGCGTCTGCACACATCATCAAAATGTCAAACTTATGATGCAAAGTGTTGGTCTTACTATACCATACCAAGAACTCCATGAAGCCGATGATTTGACCACAATGTCGGTGTCAGAAATCCTACACCCTGGAGGAGATTGCAACACAAAAAGTTTCTCACTTCACCAGGAAAATTAAGTAAACTACTAAAAACTCCCAAAACTCGAAAAATAATATACAAGACATGTGATTGTCATTTTCAGTGGTTGGGTATGGGTAAAGACAGGGAACTGAAAATCATAATGTGCACACGGTAATAGAGATTATATTTACCAGCGGTATTATACGCCTGAAAGTTATCTGGTATATTTTTCCGCCAAGGGTAGAAGATATTGATTGACATTTCCCGGGAAATGTGTTGCAAGTTGTTTCCCACGCTGATGATTGGGAAGGTATGTGGGGGAGGGAGGGTGATCTGCCGGTTGTGAGACAAGCAAGTAACTAGCTGTCAGGGCTTTGTTATCTAGAAAGAGTAAGATTTAGCTGTACTATAAAGAAGTGAGGGGTAGACAAACTGTGTAACGTACGTAGTAGTGCTTACAGGCCAAACAGCTTTGAAATTTTTTTTTTTGGAAAATTTTTTGCGATGGCTGTTCCCTAGAGTATATTTGTAAAATCGCTACCTTTGTAAAATCCAGGGTTCATAAAATCGGGGGTGTAGTGTAAAAATTTTAGTATGCAGGTGTTAACTGTGAAATATTTGTATTGACATGTATCCCCTGCGCTAGGTGTTCAAGGTTGCAAGTAAGATTGTCTACAAAAGATCTTTAGTGCAGAGAGCATGAGAAATATGGTGTAGTTCTTCTAGAGTAGCTGGTAATAGAGCTGTCCTTGACCCAGTGAGTGAGTACTGGGTGAGCCAACAAGGACAAACTCTTAACTCGCTAGCGCAGGGTGTCATCTTTACATAAATACAGGATAAGGCAGATATTTCTCGCCTTGATTATTAGTGTTTGGTACATAGGGTGATCTTATGAAAGGAGAAAGGCAAAATATTGAGTTTCATAGGGCCTTTATATTTATGAACACAAGTTTCAGCATGTTGAATATAACACTTTCTTTGATACATGGTCTACAATCAGGGTTTTTAGATAGTCACAATTGGATTACATACATTACTACACTGGAGTCTCAATATGAGATACGACAAGGATACAATAATATAAATTACCAGTTTTACATGACACTCCGGGTCATTTAGATAGTAGAAAATAATTAAGACCTTGTTCGTAGCCGAGACTGTGTGCCAATTATCTATTTGATCCTGAGAGGTTTACAATATTCAACAGCCTCTCTACATTAGGCACTGCGGCCGTTGAAGTTATATTGAAAGGTTTGCATCAATATTTAATCTCCTCTGATATAAGAACGAAATAAAATAATTGATAGTGTATGTGTAATTAAAAACAACTTCTTGTGCACAACATAATCCCATCAAAACACGGGCGTTACAAGGCAGTTTGGCCTAACAAACATATTCAGTGTGTAATAAGATGTATTGACTTTTTTCTGGTTTTAATTAAGTCTCGGACCATGCATTTTAACTTTAATCTAATGATAAATTGTAGGTCTACGCAATTTATTTGAGTAAACACTAGAAATTTGTGATTGCAAATTGAGTATCCAATGAGCATAGCATAAATTGTGGTAGACATATATATTCCAATAAAGTGTTGAATTAATAAATCACAAGTTTTTAGAAACTTGCAGGGGATTGTTTAAACACGTCTACTTAACTAACAAGCGTGTCACTTTATTTGAGGGAAAAGTTGATATAGTCTATTTTTTTTTGTAACTTTTGATAGCCAGAAATCATAACTGTCTTTAAAAGAGGTGGGTGGAGCATGGTATCATTTTAATCACAGTTTACAGTTTAGTTGATTTAAAATGTATAATTTAGTGACTAGAAGTTATTATTTCATTTAAAGAATCGTGCAACTACCAGTGGCGTATATTCTATGTGTGATAAGTGTGTGGTGCACGCCTTGCATAAACTTTAAACGTTATGCCAAAAAAATCATAAAATTGTAATATCTATTTCACAGAAAGTTTCAAAAATGGGTGGGAGTAGGGGCAGTGCGTTCTGTTTTGCTGCCGAACGCATCGCCGTCAGTCGCCCGGTTCCCGCCTGTGTGTCGTGTTGTCACTTATGAAAGCGAAGCCAAGTGCGTAGGGAACAGAAAGAATAGAGAGACAAGACTATAGCGTGATGCCCGTTAGCTGTACGCTCAGGGTGTCAGAATTATGGTGCCGAGGGAGGGAGGATAGTTCTGCGCGCAGCCGATAAGAAGAGAGGGTGAAGGCCAATGTTGATGCTTTAGTAAGGGGAGGCAAGGAGTGCTGTTGCTTTGAAGATCGTCCTGACTATGTCTAGCCGCTGACACTGTGCAAGCATTCGGATATCAGAAAATGCTCGGGGTTACTCGGGTCCTTCTGTGACTCAGCATCGCTTGCCTTCCCCTCTGTCCACTGCCTGGAGAGTTACTGCGGGAGTGCGGGCAGGTTGGTGATCACGTTTTACAAGGCGGGACAAAATCCGTAATGCACATATTGTATTCAGTTATTCCATGTAAACTTATGTTAATTACAGTACTTTTAACGTTGATAGTTTTTAATTAATGTTATATATATTAACATTATTTGTTTTTAGAAATGCTACTGTGGTAGTGTTTCTGTCACATATTGACAATGGAGGAAAATGAGACTCAAATAGTTGCTACTAAAACAGTTTTGCACAAATATATTCCATTTCAGTGTGATTATACATCCTATATATTTGTGTCTCATCTCTATATGAAATGCTGTTATGAGTATGTAGCTTTCAACTCAAATTTTGCGAATGAGTTCTTTGAGAACAGAAGCCAGGGACGTGTTTAGGGGATATAACCCTCTTCCTACTATTTTTATACATAATCATAAAAAAAGATTCATCTGAAAAACATTTTACGTATTTTCCAAACATTTCTCAAAAAAATATTAATAATTTTACCAGCAGAATATTTAAAATTTATATAGAAAATCTGCTTGAATAACACCATTTTGCACCTTGAGATCCAAATTTTTCCGGGGGAAGACCCCTCTACTTTATTATGGACAACGGTGTTCCATTATAAAACAAAAATACCTCGGACAGCACGCCCACCACATTTGTTCAGAAGACACCACTGGCGACTACAGATGCTAAATGTGGATGCGGTGAACGGCCAAAAGTTATTGAATGTGGTATTTCGGGGGTATTATCAAGTTTTTAGCTTGTTTTGATGAAGTAAATAATTCAGCCAATTTTTTTCATCCCGTATCTTGAACTAGTCCAGGAGTGCACCCATGTCTCGCGGTCATGTGATTTATATTGTCGGTGACTTATTTTGGTGTATACAGTATTTATTTGTATGGATGGTAAAACGCTCAAAATACTCTATAGATAGGCAAACAAGGGAGGGAGCAAAATATTGTGTTTAACATATTCCAATATTTTTGACGTACATTCTACTAACGCAATTAAGGACACTTTCAAAGTAACCAGCAGTTCCAAATGAACCTTTTATACCCATAAGGCCATGATCTATCATTCCTGCTCCTTGTGCGATACTGTACTTATTTTTTTGTTAATGGAAAATGCATTTTAATATTAAACTTACTTAAAACAAATTATATAGATTTCATTCTAAAGAATAATAAGGGTGCTGATTTGAATCAGTTAAATAAGAAAATTAACAACATACAAATTTATAGAACTTATAATACAAAATTTCTGGGTGTACACAGATCATGAGTTAAATTGAATAGAAAATACAGTAATATGATAAGCAAAAACAAAACAAAAAAAGTTGTTTTAAGAGTAAGCAACTATAACACAGCTATGTGTGAAAGAAGTGTTAACTTTATTGGTGTTAGCTTACCATATAATAGATTAAATTGCCAGTTTTTAAAAAATCTAGCATGAAAGGAATTAAAAATGACATTTAAGAGAGTTCTTCTGGAAATGCATGTTATAACGTAAATAATTTTATTGAGTTGATGAATTTCTAACGTTGATCAGTAAGCTATTTGTAAATGTTATATTTTTTTTTTAACCTATGACATTGTGATATTAGGTATTTTTAATATATGCTTGGTGAATAATGCTATGTGTAAGAATGTTTCTTAGTGTAAGGTATTTTTTGTTTCCATAAGACAGATCTTATACTGCAATACCTGTATACATGTATAATTGTTATACTGTGTATGCAGTTAACTGTGGTCAACAGGATGCCATATAAATAAATCAAAAAGCGGAAAGTAGTGCAAGTACGAAAAAATCTGTAAAATTCCGTTAAAGTATATTATCAGCGTCAGCTTTATGTATTTGCTTCGAAAGAATAATACGGTTTAATCACTGTAAAACAAATTTGAACAATACAGAAGACAAATTTTTAATATGTATTCTTGTTTAGGCTTAAAAAATAAGTGTCACAAAAGTAGTGGAAATGAGGGATTGTATCTTAAAATAACATCATGGTCAAAGGTTTATACTTTTTTTTTTTATAAAATTCATCCCACTTTAAATGTAATTTTAACAAACGTTAATGACAAAAACATCAACTTTGTAATCATTAAAATTACTTCAACCACATTTTGTCTTCACAGTCTTATGGACAAAATCTTATGTTTCATTGGGAGTAGCCGTAATGATTAGGAATTCATGCCAGTGGAGTATATACTCATATATATATATATATATATATATATATATATAGCGCGGGGGTTGGGGGGGAGTAAAAGAAAAGGAAGAGAGGAGTAATGATGGTGGAATTGGGCGTTGAGAACATTCTCTCTCTTTCTCCCACTCTTGACATCCACCAGTTTACCTGCCACAGCTTTTTTTCAACAATTTTTTTTTTTTCTGTATTTTGTGTGTATAGTGAGCATCCCTGAATTTTTATCAGTTGTTTTGGAATAAAAGTGTGCACTATAAACGAGTAAATACGGTATGTATGTGTTAAATTACAAAAACCTACTTTAGTATAACATCTTGTCTTGAACTCTAAAACAGCAGTAAGCCAATGGACTGAAATAGGCAGTGTTTCGCAGTCAGAGCAAGTTCTATTTTTTAACTCTTGTGTATTTCAGTACCATAGGGCTGAGATATTGCCACGCTGTTGGTTGTTGTAGGCGACAGAGCTTTATGTGCCACATGATGTAAAATCAGCGTAACTTGAGTGTGTGCATGTTTACATATATCACAATGTGTCTCACTGTAAAAACAGTTTCTGTGAATTTGGCATACTTAGCTGTTTTTGCTTGTGGACGACATTGAACATGCCTTCTGTGAACCTTTCTTGTTCGAAAATGGGTCCATAGTCTGTAGGTTACACTGCCGCGACACTCCAATGGCATGTGTTACCACCCAACTGTGCCCATCTTCCTTCCTTCCTTTCTATAGGTATCCAGACTATTAATCCCATAAAATCATGTAGCATCATTGACTTCCCCAACTGAATGCAATTGCTAACCACAGAAGGCTGAAATAAGACTATAGCACACACTGTCTTCCCCACTACACTGTTACATCATCTTTCTCTGTCTGAGAATTAGACGTGCGTATCATACTGCTACTGACAGCACATCATGTCTGACACACTAACTATTTTGACCAGTGTACATCTTGTGGCACAGTGGTGTCTTATGCCCTCTCCTTCCTTTATGTTCAGTGTTAATACTGTAGTGTTTTTTCTCAGGTGATTGGTGCCTTGAACAATGACCGCCACACCTTGGCTGTTGCGGTTGAACTTGAAAAGGCATTCGGTGGCTGGGTGCCACCCCCTATCAAGGTTTGAAGAAGTATTGCACCTCTGTTTATCTGTGGTATACATACATTTAACGGGCTGTGGCAGATATATGTCTTGTTTGTGTCTGTGTTTATAACAGCGGGACTATGTCAAGATGTTAGTCTTGAATAATTATAAAGCATTGTAATGCAATGCAAATGCAGGTTCTTGAACATTATCTGAATGTGCAAAAGTAACTACTTGCCTGAAAATGTTTGACCAAAAATTATGTTCGATTTAGTGGATCCATTCGCTGATGCACTGTTTCACAGTTAGTGCACTAAAAGCACAGAATATTGAATGACTGAAGATATAATGAAGACAAGCACATGGAAAAAATTTGCTCCCTGAGAAATTTTTCCCCGGATTGTTAGTAGTTTAATGGCTGCGTGGAATGCTAATTTTGTACTATCTAGGATGACTAGTGTATTATTCTGTGGTAAGCTGCTGTGTCTTGAAAATTATGTAAGAAAATGTTATGCAAAACTTGTAACATGTTAACTCATTGATGGCAACAAATACACTGTAAACAAATACAGGGCAGTTTGAGCTTTCCTGCAGAATATCCAATGGTATTGTTATTTCAAGCCAACAGATAACAGTGCACTACAAGTTATAAATTTTATATTTACGTTGACAAGATAAGAATGCGAATTGAAAACATTTTTCCTTGCCATGGCGAAAGTACGGTGATGTAATTAGGATAGAGCTGTCCTGTATTAAGTCTCCAGTGTATCTGATGGCAAGTTTTGAAACCCTAAGAAAGTTTTGACAGCACCATGTTTACTTTGTTTTTGACCAAATTTTTAGCCTAACCATTATAAAGTATTTAAAAAAAATTTCCTTTTAAGATTTTTTTTTGTGTTGAATAAACGTTAATGTAAACATTTTTCAATATTTTCTCATCTATAGTATTACTTTTTCTCCCCCAAAAATTAAGGAAAAGATTTCTGGAGTGCATGATAAACATGAGAAAAAAGACTAGAAAGTCTTTATGTGCATCACTTAAACATGTATTGTGTCTCCTGTTGAAAAAAGATAGGTTCAGCCATTATACAAGTTTTTTTAAATACTTAAAAATAATGGTGCGGCCATAATGCTAGTAAATATGGTATGTGTTTGTAGTTGCATTAAGACACAATTATGTGTAACATACTTTTATGCACATTTGTAACACCTGTGTGCTGATGAATGTTTTAATTTTCACTTTTATATCAGACTCATCAAGTGCATAATGATGGTTACATTTTCTGTGTGCTTAGTCCAAGATTTGCTGATATCCAACACATGGTGATGGTTATTTAAAATATACTAATGGGTTAGTTGTTAAATTATATGTTATTGTATAACTTGCCAGCCACTGTTGTAGAAATGAAATAGAAGAAACCTGATACAAATGTTTTATATCATTTAAATTAATATAATTAAAGGCGTTATTTGGTTTGGTACATCATTGCATGCAAAGATGCAATTTATTCAGTATTAGACAACATATATATGTACTTTATTAATGTGTATTTTTATATCATATGTAATTTTTTACAGAGAGTATTTACTTTTTTAACGAAATCTCCCTTATTTTGCATGTAAATGTTACAAATTGTAGTACAACTAATTGAGAATATATGCATAGCATAGTTCCAGATTAGTGTTTCTATACAATTAATTAAAATATTGGGAAATAGTTGCCTGCTTGTGTAAAAATAAAAATTAATGTTTTTAAAGGTTTCAATTTACATTAATTTATAAAATTAACAAACGTACTAGGTTCACAAAAGTAAGGTGTCCCACATTAAATTGTTTAAAGATTGGTGGTAAATATTTTTGTTGTGAAATTTACTGAAAAAAGTTGGTAATGGAATACTGTATATACAAATCGGTTTGGCATAGGTTTACGTTATAGTGTATTAAATATAAGTACAGTACTGTAAACACACTTTAAAGTGTAACAAGAAAATGTTGATGACATTAATTTTAGGTAACATAGTTCTTGGATTAAAAATTACATTGTAACTGTAACATAAATTCAGTAGCCATGTTAAAAAAAATTTGCTTCCAATTAAGCCACAAGAATCTATCTTTTATGTAGTTTCAAGGTGTACTCAAACGTATAAATGTGTTACATAATTTTCAAGGGAGGATGAAATGATAACATGTCTTTGCAGGATGATTTTAACATACAGAATGAAGGTGAACAACTGCCTGGCTTTTCATATCTTGGTAATGATAAATAGTGTTGCATTTTTGGCAGGAAAGGTGTTCAGTTTTAATCAGGTCAAGAATAACAAAATTAATAAACAAGGCAATCCAATCATTGTGGCTTCGTGTGTTACCTATGGAGTATGAGTTAAAATCTGGTAACTGCATTAATATTTTTTCATTGTTTACATTAACATGGGGTCGAAAAATTCACTTTTAAATAAAAAAGCAGCTTCAAAAGTGCGTACTTAACCAGATATAAACTATAATTTCATTTATCATCATCATCCTCTACAGTAGTTTTGTGTGATTCATCGTTTGTGATGTAATTGTGCACTCGACAGAAGTTTTTGCCTCGTGCATGGATGGTGTTGTAGCATGTCATACATATTCTTTTTTTACACGAAACCACTTAGCTTATTCGTATTATGTTTATCTATGAAAAGAGCACACACTTGAAATTGCATTTCTGTAATATTAAAAATTCATCATGGTTTTTAAAAATATAATTTTTGGGGCCATTCAGAATGGCTAAAAATGACCTTTTTAGACTGCTACAACTCCGAGAATACCACCTGAATTCGATTACTTTAAACTTCCCACAAGTAAAATTTTAGGGTCACCACTTAGTCCTGTAGGAAAAAGACCACTACAAAAACAGTGCGCCCCAGTTTGGCACACTGTTAATAGAGGTGATGTGCTTCTCGTTGAGATTGCTACTCTGGGCTCTTATTGTTCTGCTGTTTCCACGTGTCAAACGTGGAAATATGAAACCGGTGCATGCTCCTCTTAAGAAGTGCAGTTAATGTTATAACAGCACATTTTTTAGTAGTTATTTGTCGAAGTATTATATATCATATATTTTATATGGGCCAGCTTAAAAAAATTATTTGTTGAAAACAACTCAAATGTTTATTATATAGTTTTAGTTATTTCTCATAGTACAATGTGTGAGTGATGACAAGCAAAGCATGCGTGTGATGTATCAAGTGTAGATACTTGTAGTGAGATTATTAAAATGTTATAATGTTTGATATTTACTGTACAGTACAAAATTTTCTGTTATGTATTTAGCTGTTTTATTAATTACTTTTGTTTAATGTATAATTATACATGATTTATATTTGCTTGTGATATTTTTATTGTTTTGCATCTGGATAAAGTAATGCATTTACATTAATATGGTTAACTTTATTTTTTAGTGTGTGTATAATGCTTTTTTGGTAGAATGTGTGGCTGAGAATGGAGAGGAGGCAGTTTGTCTCGACACATTCCAGATCTGTTTGCAATTTGAAAGGTCCTCTCCTGTCATACTAAAAATGGCCCAAGAGATCAAGATATGCAATACCTTATAAATGCATCACATCTTTTCAATTGGGAAGTGGAAATGATAACTGTAAAAACAGTTTGTATTTATTTATCCTAAATATTAAAAAGGGTGAACTGACATAGCCGTGTCCTTGTATCAGTCACACAACAGACATAAACATGTGTCCTTTTAAACATAGAGAAAATGCATTCATTATATGGTAAGATATTTTTGTAACGCAGCAGAACCCCTATTTTTTTTACACTTCTTAAAGGACCTGAACATTTTTTGTAAAATGAAGGAAAGTGTAAACTAAGGAAAAATTTCTAATGTACAAGCAGCAAATGGGACCTTGAACTTGAAAAGTAGGTGTAAAATATGAGAAAGTGTAAAAACAGAAGATCTTAAAAAGGGGTTTTACTGTAAGTTCCGTGCCTTGGTCCAGTGTTCAGGTTAAAGTTGTGGTAGCTTTCGCAAAACCTGAATCTGGAGGTTTTGCTAAGAGTGTTTAGTTTCAATTCATTCCAATCAGTCTCGGAAACACATGAATGCAAGAACCATCAGCACCTAATGCTAGGAACATTGGCTTCTGCCATTCACATTTCAACTCGGATGACAGTACTTTTTAGTAGCCAGGTGGCAGCAGTCTTTAATATCAGTTACATATGCAGTAATTTACTATACTTCGTTCACCCTAACTTGAGTTCTAAAGTAAACAAATGTCATTGTATCATTGCACCATGCCAGCTGCTAATTGACTCAATTCGTGCCGCACCCCAACATACTATTTCCAACAGACCAAAATGTGTATAGGAAGTATCATAAAAGCAACAATAGAGTGGAAATTTTGCTGTCAAAATAACTCTAGTTCTGCAGTAGAAGCCATGTTGTAGCATTGTGTCACCAATGTACGTTTGCACTGCCCAAGTTGATGAAACCTGTTGTAACGGACCATCCAGCCACACCCTTATGAGTCAGTCTGTTTTGACACAGGAACAGACTGCAGTCTCTCTGCTCTCAGCTACAGTGTGCAGGCCAGACAATTCGTTGAAATCTTCTTTCTATTTGCTGCGACTAGCTGTCTGTATAGTATAGTCAATGGATACGGAAATATTTATGTATTGAAGTAAAAAAAAAAAATGGCAAATTGTATCAGAAGTGATCACTGATTGCTACACGTAATGCATACAAAACAAATGTACAGTTTTTCCGGTACATGGTGCATTGGCGAGGAAAGACTAAGTAGTCCTGGAGTGAATAAATGAAATGTAGCATACAGATTACTATTGCAGCCTTCATTTACGAAGAGGAATACCTTCATACCTCATGGCCCAATGGACTATAGACTTGGATGGAAAAAAATTTAATAATCATAATTTTAAGCCTAAAAAATCCAGAAAAAAACTCACAATATTAAAGGTGGTTGAGACCTGGGTGTTATCTGTGCACAGTAAAATTTACTCCCTTATTCACCTCATAGTATGATTGGGCTTAAGCATGAGCGCATTGGATGTCATCAGACGTGGCACTATGTATTCTCATACATGATGATGGTTTGTTCACCTGACCCTCTGACTGCTATTGTGCAGTTCTCAGCTAGCCAATCACAGGCTTGGTCCTCACTTGTTGCCTAATAAGGGGTACAAGTTGGTTTTACATGTTCCGAAACTCCTCCTAATGTGGTAGAGGTAAAAAATTAAACAGAACAATTAGACCCCTCTATCACCCAGCCAAATATGGCATAGGTTGAGTCCTCGTTTAAACAAAGCTATACTGCAATTGCCATTAAGACATGAGGCCATAACTATACTTTGACTACAACAGCTCTTTCCCCAATACACTGTTGCCTTTGGAACTACTTATATTATTCAAAGTAAATATTACAATCCAAAACTACCCTCCTTTGCATACACACAAAAAAATTAACATTTCAGTTTTAACATATAAGTCTGAGCTTGCAAAGCTACAACGTAGTAATAAAATCATTATTGGTGAAAATTTTGTACGTTTTATCAATGTACGAAGGCAAAAATTATGTAAAAACCTGTGTAACAATCAGACTTATTTTTACATTGGTGATTATTATTGAAACAAACTTTTCTTACTTTCAACATTGCGCCACTCATTAAGTAAATCATGAATCTGCTATATGGACACGTCGTCCGCTAACTATAATCATTGTAACAAACACATGGTGTTGGTAGCATTTACAACTTGTGCAAATATTATGTATGGACTAGTAAATTAACTTTTATTCAACAGAGAACATAAATCTTTTTTTCGTATAGGTAAAATATTGGTGCACAGCAGTTGGCAGCCAATGACCATATTTGTTCATTTGCTGTGTTTATTTTAGAACTTGGGGTAACAGTGTATGGAGAATAGTACAAAGTGAGAAAGTTAGAACTCCGGGGGGGGGGGGGGGAGTGTAGTTCAGATTTACTTATGTAGTTTTTTTTTATAGTCAATAAAATTTGTTTGCTGTGCAGGATTGTACTGCAGTGACACACTTCATACACCTCATTTCACATCACTATTACAAGTTTAAAAGTAGCATTTGTTACCTAATGTCATGTAACTGTAAAATACACTTTTATTGCATAGAAACATTTTCAGACTAAATTAGTTTATAGCATAGGCCACATGCATTTGGTACCATAAGTTTTTTTCCCTCCTCATTTCAATCTGTATTTTTCTTTATTAAAGAAAGTGTGTGTGTTGTAATTAAACATTCTTGGATTGAATGTGCACTGATTTATTCTGTGATGCAATGGCCAATAATTAATGCAAATGACTGAAACTTTTGATATGCTTATATTTACATGATGTAAGGATTTTAATGTGGAAGTTTTTGTATAGAAATATCAGTGTGATGACTTGTACAAGTTATGTACGTTGTTGAAGGTTAAAATGTATGAAGGGTTTTATTTACTGCTTACTGTAATTTAGTTGCATAATGTAACAGCCTGAGTTGATGTTTGCTTGCCATCGAACATTGTATTTACTGAATTTCTGTTAACTAAATGTGATATTTGTGTCAACTAAATGTGATTCATGTAAAATTTGCCGGTTGTAAAGGTTAAAAACAAGTAGTATTGTAACTTAAATTGCATAGAGTGGGAAGTTGGGAGACAGTTTTGTATTAGGAAATGTAGAGAAACTTGATAGGCCTAATGAAAATAAGTTCAAATGTTTTTATTCTAGTAATGTTGAAAACTGTGTCTTCCTTTCATAGACGTAGCACGACTCAAAAATTGGCCAAGGGACACACACAAAAAAAAAGCTCGGAAGTGTATTGGCAAGAGTTCTGTAGAAAAAAGTTAAGTTTTGTTTTTATGTTTATTTCTACAGTTAAATCCAGTTTCTATGACTACAGATCGAACATCATCAATTTTACAACATTCCTAGAACCCTCCCAAAGATAAAACTGCTAAAATGGAAGAAGTTAAAATTTTAAGTTATTTAATTAAAACTACTGTACGTTATTCCACACACAGTAGAATCATGTTAGGGTTGTGCCGCTTCCATCAGTTGGTAGGCCACAGTTGAAAAAACTGACGGAAAAACTTAATGCTTGAAGCGAGCAACCCCCTTCCTTCTTCAATCCTCTCCAACCACCCACGGCATGGGGCAAAAGAGGAATAGTAGCAAATACTTTCAACAACTTGTTTTCTTTTTTCTCCCATCCCAATCAGTCATTGCTCTTTTCCCCCATAGATGAATCCATTTCAACTTATGATTTTTAAAATCATTATTCCAGTATTGTCACCCCAGCCCCCACCACCAGAATATTCTATGATGCAAGCCAGCAACATAACCCCCCCCCCCTGTAGACACCCCTGGTCTGTATATACGTTTCTTAGGTCCAAAGTGGAACTGATTTATTTTAATATTACAGTAATGTCTAATGAGTTCAAATTAATTTATATTCCCACATCCTTGCCTCATTTCACTGTTGCCACATGAAAATTTAAATGTTAAGGTATATGTAATCTTGCCCACTGTTTAAATTATTAATTAATGTTTATCACAAAGGTGTATAGTGGAATTGTGTGTTTGAGCCACTTGTTTCTCATGCACATCATTAAAAAGATCATTGTACATTATAGAAAGTGGTTACTATGCAGCATTGTATTGTAAGTATTCAGCTGTACTTGTTACTTTCAATTTGTTAGAATGACTTTGTTTATCAAGCTGTTTGATGTTTTAACATAACAATACAATAGAACCCTGTTATGGCACTTGTGGTTATAACTTTTTTTTTATTATTAATTTTTCTAGAAGCAGTATGTTTCAATTTCCTGCCTTTAACAATATTGTTATTACTAATTTTTTTTTTTTTTGCATACGACAGAACCCTGTTATATCGTTTCTGAAGGGCCCGAAAAATGTCAACATCATAAACGGGAAAACAGTATGAGAGGGTAATTTCCTTATAAAACAGTTTTATGGACCAAATTAAAGCAACTATATTACCAGGAAAACAAGTAGGAACATTGTATATAATTTTATGCTTCAGTCATAAAGAAATATAGCAACATTTTTGTACAGGAACGAATTAAACTACACAGCCATTTATCATAATGATAACTATACACAAAATTACGAAATCTGAAGTTACTTTGTATATCATGTCCATCTATTTACATAAATTTATCAATTTTCGATTGCAAAGTTTTCCTGGGTAGCACCCTTGTTCTTAGGTCCTCTGAAAAAATATTTTAACATGGTTCTGTTGTAGTCCATTTCCAATAGCATCACTGTGACATATATCTGAATGAGAACTAAGCTACCTGGTACAATTAATAAAGATTATAAATTGGCGAGAGTACGTAATGCATTAATTTTGCTGCAGCTAGGTCCTGCAGTATTTTAGAGTGAATGTTTCAACTTTTTTTTACTGTGTAATAAAAACTGAATAAATTGTTACACTTCTCAAATAATTATGTCCAAACAGATCTGTTCATTGCAATTCTTATAATGGAGGATGTGTCCAGTTTTGAATATTGGGTTGGTCAGGGGGAAGGAGTGATAGTTTGTTGATTA
Organism: Medauroidea extradentata; assembly: GCA_003012365.1. NCBI lineage: Eukaryota > Metazoa > Arthropoda > Insecta > Phasmatodea > Phasmatidae > Medauroidea > Medauroidea extradentata. The sequence goes on from PNEQ01000168.1 coordinate 33,892, forward strand.
CTGTCATTTAGTAATGAACTTATAATTAATTGAAGAACTTAGCGTAAAAAGGGGATATGTTATTTATGAACTTCTGAGGGGGAAAAAAAACATTGTTATTTAACATACGATTCTTGACGATAGGCTTGTGTGTGTTAAGAATACATTCTGAGCATTGGGAATGTTGTACAAACAAGTTTTTTCTTCTCAAAGAACTTTAATTAATTCAGTCATGCACAAGATAACCTCAAAAGAGTGTTGTGGTTATTTGTGACACAAAAGTTTTTTTTTTTTTTTTTAAACTGTCATGTAACCAGATTATTATTGTTATTTTTAAGATTTCTATGGCACCGTACTGTTTGCTCAACACAAAGAAGTTATACAAACCACATTTATGAAGAGTAACACCTGGCATACCGGAGTAACTTCATAAGAATCTTTTGCCTTTTTTAAATTTTTGAATTTTGATTTTTTAATGTTTCAGCATTAATATGTTGTAAAAAATTTAATTTCAATCGGAGGAATACTTGTATTAATAAATGGCAACCTTTCATTTTATTTTGTAAATATAGTAAATCCTCTTTATATTGACCCGACTTTGACTTCTTATAAAAAGTATAACATTTGAAGGAAATGTGCCTGTGCACTTTGCGTGCCTCGTAGAGAGGACGTGTGACTTCGCCTGCTGCAACTGCTGTCTTGATGTCTCCCTCCCTGCCTTTGACCAAGCACTTCCTTTTATCCGTTTTGCTTCTCAACTGACATGTCTCATTTTGTTTCCTTCCTGCAATATGCATATGCGAGTAACCTTTCTTTGCTGTTTTTCAGTTTTTGACAATATTTTTCCATTTTCTTTTCAACTCCAATTTGTAAACCAGTTCTGTTTATTTTTTGAACTATTGTCAACAGATGTAGTTTTTTTTATATTGATAAGGTTATAATTTTGACTGAATCTGTGAACGTTCGTTGATAATCTGTGCAGTGTTGTTTGTGATTGATTTTATATTTTTGCTTGATTCTGTAAACAATTGTTGATGGCTCATTCTTTTACTTATTTTACACAAACTCGCTTTTTTATTTGAAATTGGTGGGAAGCAAACTAGTTTGTCACTTATATATAACAAGTAAAACTTAAATAAAAATTGTAAAATCCCCAGATTGTAATTTGGTGAGGAGTTGGGTATTCTGCAGATTCCAGATGATGCTGCAGTATCAGGTCAAGGTGACAGTGGTATTAAAATATCATTGAAGTCACAAGATACTAAATTTTTAATCGATCAGACTAGTAGCAGTTGCTCATATCCCTTCAACAACTAGAAAAGAGCTGATGATCTTCAAATGGCTGAACAGATTTTCTTGAATCGTGGCTAAGAACACACTCGATCAATTCACCTTAAAAAAAAAAAAAACTAAATCAAAGTGTGTTCATCCGTTTAGGAGCTATGATACCACAGATACAGATGTTAAACTTATAACACCCCTCTTTCTGCATCGGGGTTGCAAATACACAATTATCCTGAAAGTGAATGCAAATAAGATGTGGAATTTGGAGATTACGAGGCAGTGTGGTATCTCAAAATTCATCTTCACAATTTTAAAAATGAGGCAACTTTCAAATTTTCTACTCAGCAGAGATAAAAGCAATGGGGGAGATGCTTGCATACTGTTCCCATGCTGAGACAGCACACTGCCCTTTTATTATGAAAGGATGACTACAGTAAACCCTGACATTAACAATATTGCACGGTGCCAGGTAATCAGGTCGTTAGATCTCTGATGTCGTTAGTCTCGAGGTAGTTAATTTATCCTCCCCCCCAAAAAAAATTTTTTTTTAAATTTATTTAAAGTGCATTTTTTTCTTAAAGTTAATGTAGAACAATTACCGATTTAAAAAAAAACCTTTTTCATTGAAATTATATTTTAGTACAACAAAAAGATTTCTTCCAAATAAAATGGTACCCCATAATCCCCCATGTGCTGTGACGTGGCAGCCGCGCGGTGTGCTCGGTCTGGTTGTGTAAGATGGGGGAGGGGAGTGATTGCTGGCTTTGGCTTGCCTCCCTTTCAGCTCGTTGTGCACGCGTGATTCATCTTGCTTGCCTGGCGCAAAGCTCTCGCACAAAACCACAACACAACTACTCTTATTATTTACGTGAAAGTATACTGCAAGGGTTTAAAACCTTTCAGTACAGCCAGTGAATTTTTTTTATTGCGCAAGAACTGTTACAGCGTGTAGCCATTATAAGAATTTAAGCGATACTAATTAAAGTGCTTATTAAAGAACAAACATTTTCGAAAATGTCTGTATTTTTTTAAAAACTGGAATGCCTTTTATGAACGTGAATTTGGAGCCACTCAAAATGCCTAAAACGGACTTTTCAAGGTGCTGTCACATATAAAATAACAACTGCATTCCTCGTTGATAAAAGTTGTAGGCCTATTAGAAAAATTGTGAAACTATGCACAACGCACCAGTTTAATGCTCTGTACTGCGAATAGAGGCTGCAGTCACTCTTATCGCTCCACTGTCGGGCGAGCATAAAACAAAAACCTTATCAGCCCACATGCCGCACACAGCAACGAACTAGTATTTAGGTCGTAAGCTGCTTTTACTCCACAGTGATTTCATAGCAATGTGATGAGTGATCAATAATACAGCGGAAGGTGTCAAGGTCAAGCCGAGCTCAATTATGTCGCTACAGAAAAAGAGATGAGGTACCGCTGGATTTTTTTTTCCCCTTCTGTTGTGGACTGACTGCAATGCTGGTCCTTTTTTTTTTTTTGCCATGCTGATGAGGGCGAAAAAAAAAAAAGTGTCGTCTCTTCAACCCCCACCCCCCTGGATGTCTGTGTTGTGCTAGCGGCCTACTCACCTGGCACGCGCCTCAACTATATTCCAGCCAACATTTTCCAACAGTTTTTTTTTCTGTTTCACAGTTGCATATCACTAATTTACAATAACTGCAGTATGTTATTGTTTAATATACGCATAATTATTTTTAAATTATGTTTTACTGCAATCTATTGCACTTAGCTTAGCTTTGATCAATTTTTAAAATATTAATTTTTCCAGAGTTCCTGGAAATTATGTTGTTAGATTGGGGGTTTACTGTACTAAGGTTTGTTGGGCACAAAAAAAATCATTTAAGGCATCAACATTGTTTCATAACTTTTGTAGTAATTGACATTTTATATTTGGAAGTATACATTGCAGTTATGTATTCAGTCAGCATCGCTAGCCAAGCCAAACATCACCTTTTTGTTCAAATATTTTATTACATGGGTCTTTTTATATTTGTGTAAAATATCATGGCCTATCAGAATAGGGAGTATGTATCGTAAATCACAATGTAAAAATAGCTTGCTAAACCATACACATGTATTTTTTATACTTCAATGTAGCAAAAAAATGTTTTCATTTACAGGTAGTGTGCTCCACGATAGTGTTTCAGGTCTCTCGAGTAGGGCAGATTGATCTTGTGTGCAAGTTTGATTTTCTCGCTCTTGGGAAATGGTTGCGAGCATTCATTCATCCTTGGCAATCTAGCCAGACATCTCCTCTCTCTCCCTTCCGACACTCCCTGCTTACTTGTCATTAGCGATGTCACGACTGGTCAATCACACACATTTTTTGACCGCTTTCTAGCCCTTAATTCCTCCCTGTAATATATTAATGTTATGTGAAAATTCTTACATGTAGTTTTAAACATATAATCAATGTTAAATGTACTTCTTGCTTGCAAAAAGTTACACTTTGCACTGTTCAAGCATAATTTTTTGTGACTATATGACCTTCTTGGGAATCATAATTTTTTTTTTGGAACACATCAGATGCTAAATTGATATGTACTTAATTTTAAATATTTTACTTTCTATATTATGTCAAAGATTACTGAACACAGACTTGACCAAAAAATTACATATTTTGACACGTAGGGATTGTGGATGAATCAAAAATGGTCTAAAATTCTTATAACAACCCACCCGTACATTATCCCTAGTCACAGAAACCATGAGGGGTCATTGTAACAGAGGTTATACTGTATGTAACGTAATAGTTTTATTACTATCTGAGTAATGAGACCAACAAAGTATTAATTTAACTAGTTGAATTTAAAATTATGTATGTAGCATATTGGTATACAATATTATACTTATGTCAATACATAGTGTATTATGTTATATAATGTTTACTACTGGTAACAGTAAGTATTCATTGCCAGGATGAATTATGTTTGATTGGTAAACTCAATTTTCGAGATGAAATTATTGTACATATTTTACATTACAATGAAACTCACAAAATGCTTCCCCCCCACTCCTCGTAGTGAAACAGCAAAATATTGAATTGGAGAAGTTTTATGAATATGTGCATGTACTTTTTTTTTTAACATGTGTTGAGACTGTAACTATCATTTGTAATGAATTTGATACAGACATTAAACTAATTTTTAAAATGGCTTTTAAGGATTAGTGTGTTCTTGTAGAAGTATTAGTAGTAACACATTGTGGCACCTTCATGTGTTGTGCATGTGTAATTGCTTTCACATTAACAACCTAGCTATTTTGTGACTTCAACAGCTAAAGAAAGTCAGGGGTGTAAGGGATTCCGATCTTCAGGAAATCTCCCACGAAAATTTTTGAATCTTCCTTTCAGGTGGGAAAGATATTTTCCTGAGAAACTTAAATTGCATTTATCATAACTAAACCAAAATTTTACCCAAACTTTGAAGCTAGTTGTAAACAAAAACAAAAAGTACACTTCAATATAACTTACAAATATAAACAAATAGTACAGAAATATATCAAGATGCCTGTAGCTTTACATGTAGTGGCATTTTATATTTTTCAAACTCTATCGAAATGCAGGTGCGTAAAATTCCACAACTATCCCAACAAAAATTGCTGAAATTTGAGTATGGCACCTGAACACATGCAGACAAATGTGGGTTGTTTGTTAGACATTTTTTTCATTTCAAAATCCAATATAAATTGAGAAAAAAATAATGATTAAAGAAATAAAATACAGCAACCCCCAAGTTACAAAAGGGTTACGTTCCGGAGTCTGTTTAGTAACGAACTTCGAAAACACTTCTCACTGGGCATTTAGCTGCCTGGTTTATTATTTACATGCATTATTCAGTTGTATTAACAGATTTATAGGCCACATACATATTTACAGCAATCATTTTAAAAATATTTTTGGTGCTTAAAAATTAAAATACGCCATTTGTAAAACTACTTGCAACAAAATGAGTAACATAAGATTGTTTTATATATATAATAAACACACACAGATGCGTGCGCACACACAAACATAAAATAAATAATCTGTAGTTTGCCTAGTTCTCTCAATCACATCACCAGGTTTTCCTGATCACAGATTAACTGAGTTTTGATCAAACACTTGCAAGAAATTAGCCTCGTTTACTTTTTATATGCAAGCACATCACTTAACATGGGCATTCTCTCATCCTGTGACAACCTAGCGACTTCTCATAAAGCAGTACTGTCACTCCAGTGGGGCGCTTGGCTGTATTCGGAAGTGCACAACATGGTGGAATAAAATTTCTTATGTAATTTTTTTACTAAACTTATTTTATTTTACTTACAGATGAATGCATAAAAAAGACATATTTATACTTGAGCAGAAGTGAATTTCCACACATGTATTCTGTCGCTGCACACTTTTTTTTTTTAGCAGTACAGGACTTTGCAGAGTGGAATATTACCTGCAAATATATTCTTTGCTAATAACTCAGATTTAGCTGAAGATACCCAACCTATTCCAAAAGTGACGTGTCTGTGTACAATCTATCTGGCACCTTAACCTTCAAAATAGAAATAGATCTAATTTTCCAGTAGTAATGCTACGCAACACGTAGTCGTAATTTAAAATGAAGAAAGTATTGACTAGTTACACCACTCCCTAGTAAAATTTAAAGACTAGTTTTACAATTTATTTTTTATGTTATGATGACTGAAGCAGGAACATGTTGGCTGCTATATTTGTTTCTGATGCTGTGAGGTGGTCCACCCACAACTTATGCCTTAATTATTTCTAATTTATTTTAATTTTAAATGTTTCCTTATGCTTGATTTATTGAATTTGCGTTGTCTATTTAATTATTTTCAGGTACTGTTGACAGGAGTTTTGTAAGGTAGCTATAGTTTGGCATTTTATCTGTACATATCAGTATTGAAATAGTTCAATTTTATATTTAATTTGGTTTGTTTAGGCTGAGGCTACTTTGTATTTTAATTTGATATCATTTGCAGCTTAATTATTATTGTACTTTAACTTCAGACTGGGTGCATTGTTGGCAAGTATAGTCTGATGGTGCAGGTGTGCCTACCCAGTTCCTGGAATTGCTATATTTAGATTTTTAACAGTTTTTCGACTACTTTTACTTTTCACGGGAGTGCACACGTGCGGCCGCTCGTTGAGTGTGCAAGAGGTGGTGCTAGCAAGAGGCGGTGCTATGTTAGCACGGGCCGGCGTGGGCCAATGAAAATACAGGCAATTTAAATTTACTAAAAATTATGTTGTAAATTAAAATGTAATTATGGTTTTCAAAGCTATATTTTCACTTTACAGGTTGTTTAAATGTATAAAGATTGTAATTTGTCATTATATTTAATTTAGTTTTCTGTTACGTTTTACCTTGGTGCGCTGGGTGGCAGCCAGAGGCGCTGCAAGGAGAGAACAAGTGTCGCAGGGGTTAGCCACTTTTTAGTTGTTCAGTCACAGAGGAGGATGAGTGTGTAAAATGGTGCGCACGCTGCGTGAGAGTGCGGTGGCATTGCAGCTATGCGGATATTGCCCAAATTTTTTGTAATTTTATTTGTTTTTCTTGGTTGTTACTCGCCGAGCTGAGGGCATATGCTTTGGCTCATACAAAGTTATGATTGCGATCTGAACTGTTTCAGTATGTAAAAGTCAAAAGTTCAAGTTAATAAAAACTGTCACGACCAGTTGTACGTTACTTGAGAACTGCAAGTATCTTCTAAGGACCACTATACGATCATTACTGGCCAATAGTGAGGTGATGTAGGCTTCAGAAAATCCCGCCGTGTCATATTGTGGTGCCGTGACCAGGATTCTTGGTAAGATGATGTAGGCTTCTACACCACCTACGCGTTACATTTCAGATGTGAGTACCGATGTGTACCATTTTTTTTTCTTCTTCAGTAAAATATGAATTTTAAAAGGTTCATTTTATTATGTTATGTATAACACATTATTTAAAGACAAAGTATACATAGGTTTTGAGGCCCAATATTTTTTTAAACCAAATTGTCTTGTGTATAACAGACCCCAAATTTCCAAAGTTGGCTTTTAATATTAAAAAAAAAAAAAAAATCTATTATAAATGCATAACAACGGTAGTAGCATTAAGGAGCTCACTACAGCTTGACAAACTGAACCAACCATTAGGTACTCTACTCTCAACATACACCATTGTGGGTGAATGCTGCTAGTCACTAAAAAAAACCAGTAACATAAAAGGACTTGTGGATGTCCAATATTCGCTTGAAACGACACATCTATAATTAGGATCAGTACGCCATTAACCTCCTTTATAAACTGTTCAAAGATAACATAACATGCTTGGAAACGCACCCCCCCCCCCCCACGCACACACACACACGCACAAAAAAAAACTCAACCAATTACGCAGAATTTAAGGACATGATCCTTCTATCCAGTCAGTTTATCTGGCTAAGGTAATAATAATGCAACAAGAGGATAACAGCTGCGATGACTTACAAAATGTTAAGAATAAAAGACATATTTGGTCAAGGTTACTATAAATACAGCCATGTATCATGAACAGTTTTTTTCTCCCTAAATTGACACTTGGACGTACTGCACAGAATGGCAGTCGAGACGAGATACTTGGCAACAGTGCATTTTGTAGTTCCGGAGTGAATCACTTACCTCGCGTGGGCTCATGAATATGCACAGTTAGCTAAGTCATAGGTATGCACAGTTAGCTAGCCTAGTTTCACTTTTGTGCACGTAGTATTATCTTTCAGTTTATCAACAATAAAAAAGACTTGAGCTTGTGTGACAGTTTACCAAAAATGAACGAGTATATAAAAGAAGCAAAAGAACTATGAGGTCATGTGGCACACTTTCATACAGCTGACTTTATTCTATCATGGCAGAATTAGAGGGAAGCGAACGAAAAAATATATGACCAACTATCGGCACACCCCATCAGTCTAGCCATAGGTAATGGAACTAAACAACTGTGGTTAAATGTGGCACAAGAGATGCTGTTTGAATTAGTCGGCAATGCCGCTTTTTAATTGCCAATCTGTTTCAGAACGCACAGAAATTGAGGTGTACCATTGTTTAAAAAGGCACAAATACCTAATGCAGCATCGAACAAAGGCAGTAATTTTGCCTAAAAATTTCAATGAAAAATATTTTCCCCACAAGTTTCAAATAAAAAAATAAGGCATGCATAATTACATTAATTTTACTCCAGGCATCAAGAGAATCAAATTTCTATGAGCGAGTTTGACAAGGAGCAATTTCTGCTGCTAGTATTGGTGGAAATTGATCCTAGCTGAACTGATACCACTGAGCTTCCTAACCTGTAATAACCTTAACAAGGCTCAAAATCAAAAGGCCGGATGATATTCAGCAAAATATTTCTTTCTATAATATTTTGTAGTCTAATTTGCACTACCAACATTCACTTACACTTCCATATACAGTAGGTGGTTCTCGATAAAGTGAGCATTTTTGGAGACCATCATGCTTGCAATCATGTTTAGAATGATAATTAAAGAATGTTATTTATTGTGACCTCGGATATAAACTTTTGACAACAGTACAATCTATAAACTTTATTTATTGCTTAAAATGATCAATTTATATTTAAAAGTGGGCAGAAAATATAAAAAAGTATCTAGAGTTTCAAAAGTGCTCACTTTATTCCAAAACAACCTATAAAAAAAATCATTGTAAAATAGAAAGTAGCAGAGAATATATTGCAAACCACTATTCAGCAGGTACAAATATACTTCGGGATATTTGCCCCCCATCCCCTTCCCCACAACCCAACCTGCCCATGATAATTAAGTTGATGTACCTCTATAGACTTGCAAGGAAAAATTTTGAGTCTGCACCTAACAGTTTTCAGTACTGGTGGAGGTAATGTATTGAACAGTGCCGGAATAAAGGAACTAGGAAATGGGATATTCAGAGAAAACTTGTCAAAACTGGCATCAGCCAGCACGATACCAGCTTTGACGTGCAGTTCCACAAGCTATGTCTGACCCTTCTTCATTTCCCACACCCCACAGTGCAACAAGTGCTACAAAGTGTTGGGGGGGGGGGGGGGGAAGAGGAAGATTGGCTGGGGAAATAACATTTGTTTAGCTAGCTGTCAACCAAAACAACTTCAACTACGTACCTTTATTTTAATCAGCATTATAAATAACTGACTAGCACCATAATTAAGGGGAAGGGGACATCTGAATTCAATTTATTAACATTTAGACTTTTACGTGACTGTAGCTAATTATGTTAATCAGTTTAAGAGCACTGCTGCATCACAAAGAACAGTCATATCTCACAATAAACTGAAAATTATAGATTTCTAAAACACTTCCTTACCCCTACTGTCCCTCAACTAACCTATATATAAGTTAAAATGTCAGTTTTGATGCACCAGAAGTGTGTGATATTGCTCGTATGTGCTCTGCGGCATGACATCCAGCAGAGTCCATTGGAAGTTTACGCATCGCCTCTCCGATGGCAGGAGGGAGAGCTGAGAATCATCAACCCCCCACCACGACTAGACTCCCACAAGCCATATCATATTAAGTCTGTCTGTTTCTTATTCTCTATTCTCTGCATCTTCTCAATGCCATCAGAGTCCTGCCTCAGCAACTACGTAAACTGCAGTTATGTGACAAAATGTTGTTCTGCATGAAACTATCTTGCAGTTTCAAAGAAACTTCTAGTTCAAGGTGACTGAAATTGTGCAGACTGACATTTCTTTTCACCATCAACATGTTGGTTTTAAGAAAACACGCACTTATAAAAGCAACAGGTAAGAATATTGGCAACATCTGCGACAGAACCAACAGAAACTGTAGCAGAAAAGTAAAAGTAGCAAAAATTGACTGAAATAGATGGGTGATAAATGCGGATAAACTAAGTTTTATACGCGTTAAAATTTCTAGATGCTTAATTTTCAAATCTCTTAAATTCAGAGCAAGTCCCTAGGATCTGAACCTAGAGACTCGAAATAATTTCTACGCTAGCGGAATGACGTCATTCTGGTATCTGAATCATGTAAGTAAATTCTTGAGCACTCAACAGCAGAATTATGCATCTAAAGCAGATCCATGCTCCCAGATCATAGCCCAACAGCAAGAGAGCTGTCAGAATTATTATTTTGCGAGACATTTGCCTTTTGTGTTGTATGTGCAAGTTAGGTTACGCACAACTGTATATGAGAAAAGTGATGTTTACTATTTTCATGTAAATATAACTGACCATTACAATTTCTAAAGTTAGGGGAAATCTATGCATACCGAATGCTGAATATAAAATATATTAATTCAAAATATGAGATTCTAATTTTTTCCAGTAATGACATTAAAGAATTTGTAAAATAGGTACACAAAATTGTATGTGTATTGCATTCATAATTTCATGTTGTACTTGAGAGAAAATCATTTCATTTGCAAGTACCTATGTCAAAAAAAAAAAAAAAAAATTCTAAAAAATAGACGGTGTACACAAACTTGCCACATCACAAAAATACTTCACTTCTGTAGCATTAATATATTATTTGAGAGTTGTAAACATGCCATGTACTAACTACACAACCACTTCCTAACAAAGTAAAACGAGAAAAAAAGAAAACTTATTCTATATCAAAATGAGGGGGGATGGGGGGGGGGGGAGAGAGAGAGTGTGTGTGTGTGGGTATCTGACAGAACAACTTTAAAAATGGGGGAAAAATACTCCAACATATTGTTTCTGTAACACAGTTACCTACGGATGCTGCTCTTTTGCATTTAGCAGTTGGTGGCACTGGTAGTACCATTACAAAGCAACAGACATTTTACAATGCTGCCCCCCCCCCTCCCCGTTTCTAAGGTCTGGTTTCATCAACGAAGTTTAACTTTGCCACAAAGTGAGACTAAGGGCCAGTTTCACCAACGAAGTTTAACTTTGCCACAAAGCGAGATTAACAAAACTCGAAGAGCTAAACCTGAGTTTGTGTTAGAGGTGCGTTTCACGAACAACACAGCAAGTTTAAGTTACCAGAGATTAGTTAAACTTGGCTGCACGATGGGTTGTGTGTGACGAGTTGCCTAAATTGTGTCGGAAATACCCATTGCCGAATGTGTGTTTGTGGATTATTTCATTTCGAAACTTTGTTACAACATTCTTGAGGGGAAGGGGGGAATGTTTGCAACATACTATGTAGGGGGGGGGGGATACAACTAGGGGGCTAGGTACCACTGGGTAACTTTGGAGCAATGTCAGAAAGAAAGACCAGGGGAAGATGGCCCACCAAATATAATTTTCATTATTTTATTGCTGTAAATGCAAATCTTTATCTACACGCAATTGTTTAATTATTTTCTCGTCTGTATATTTTTGCTAACCTGAAAGTATCAATTTTTAAAACAGAACCTCATACACTGTAAAAAAAATGTTTTGTACTTTACAAAGAAAATATTTGGAAATACAGTTGCCAAAGAAATTCCTTGTAAAACTACAATGGTCGTCCTTGTAATAAAATGTAAAGTATATGTTTGTAAAATTAGAAAGAATAGCCTTGTAGTTGAATTATCCATAAGGAAAAAAATAAATTTATGTGCTTACTGTACTTCATAAATAACACTAAAGTTATTTTAAATAATTTTTGAATAAAGGACATTTACATGAAATTATTTTTTGATAAAAAAAAATTGGAGGTGGTAAGCGTCGAACCACTCTCCCCGTTCGTAGAACCTGCACATTTTACCCATAGACCACTGTGACTTCTGTACTGCTCAGTGCAATCGAAATACTACTTCTAAGATTATAAACTAATAATTTTAGAAGAAAAATGTTTGAACATTTACAACAGTTTGTACAACTACGTACAAAGACGTGCCTTGTTATATTTTACAAAAAAAAATACAGTGCAGTAACTGTCGGTGTATGTATCAATAAAAGTGAATAGACCGACTGTTTTGACAAGCGGAAATGTATTTTTAAAAGTCTGCATCATCATACTCATAAAAATAATGATTTCTTTCTCGTATCCGACGAGTTAGATACACAGGAATAAAATCTTCATTGTCTGTATTGTCTTCAAATACCAAATTATACAGTGCTCGCACAATTTTATTAAGAACTTAAGCGCGATTAATGACGTTACCCGGCCAAAATCGAGCAGTTAAAATTTAACCTCGCTTAAGACGAGGAAATAGAGTTTAACTGCTTGGTGAAATCCAAAACATGTATAATCGAGATTAAATGCTGATTAATCTAGATGAAATTGCTTAAACTTGGTTGGTGAAACCAGCCCTAACAAAACTCGATGAAGAGTTGAACATGAGTTTGTTATAGGTGCATATTCCACCAACAACGCAGCAAGTTTAAGTTACCAGAGATTAGTTAAACCTGGCTGCACAATTGGTAGTGTGAGCCGAGTTGCCTTAATTGCGTCAGAAATACCCGGACACTCGTCGGAGATTGCCGAATGCGTGTTTGTTTATTATTTATACAGAAATTATTTAATTTGGAAACTTTGGTTCAATGTTCTTGAGGGGGGAGGGGGGAATGTTTGCATTGTATCGTCTATGGGGGCTAGACACCCCTGGGTGACTTTAGAGCGAAGCCAGAAAGAAAGACCAGGGGAAGATGGTTCAGCAAATATAATTTACACACAATTGTTGACTAAACAATTTTTATAATTAAATGTAATTTAATTTTTAACCACATTCATTTTTATTCTTTCTGTTGCTTTTATAACATCACCTTTAACATTTATAGCAGTGGCGGAAGTAAGGGGGGTGGGGGGCTACTGGGCTGAAGTGTCCCCATTCCTGAATCGTATTCAACATTATGTAGCCAAAGTATGTCCAGTCACCTCAGTCACCTCAAGGAAAATTGAATTTTGGTCTATGATAATCCAAGTAAATGTAATGTGTCCTACTTGTAATCATATTTTTTATATTCTGTAACAGTAAAACATTTTTGTGCATTTTAACATTGCATCTCAAGCTAATCCTGGGGCTGTGATATACCAAGCAGGATCTAATTAATAGATAATAGAAATTATTATTTTCATTTTTAATGTATAGAATATTAGTAATATGTTTATCAGTCTTATTTTTTGTTACAGTATTTTAAGTCAATAAAATATATGTTGGATATTAAATCTTAATGGCCTATTATAGGTATTTTTTTAAGAATGTAAATACTTTGTATATAAAATATGTCAATCCCAAATCTTTATTTTGACTGGTGTAGTAGTCACAGGCAAGATGATTCTCTGTGTACATATCTCTTCATAGTTCTGTTAGTAAATTAGTGTAAAATGTGACTCTGGTAATTTTATCATTACGTGTCCTTATCCGCGCCAACAATATACACTCAATCTCATTTTTTTTTCTTCATTATGCATACACATTAATAGAAATTCCTGTTCTTTTTTCAAATAATTGTATTTTGCCTAATTGTATTGGAACGTCAACCTCCAAGCACATCATAAGTTGGTGTTTATATGTCATATTTGTTTACTCTGTTGTGGGTTTCTTTCTACTGAATGCAGTGCAGACAAAGTAGACAATGAGAAACATTCTTGGAAAATTTAAACATTTATAATTGCTTGTTTATCTTTAATTTTTTGTGGAAGACCAACATATGAACTGCCATTTAATGTATTATATTTATTTATTCTTAATTATAAATCTATTATACCATTTAGTACCCATTAAAATCCTTTTCTTTAAAATTTTTTTCAATTAGCTAAAAATTTTGATTTACCTTCCTTCGAAATAATCCTCTAAATCAGTTGTTTGTCAAATAATTTTATTTCCAGCTTTAAAAGATGGGTTGTGATTTTCTTTGCCATTATTTGACCCTTTTTGTATAGAGTGAAAATTTTTAAATTTACTTCTTAATTATTATGCTTTAATTGCTCTTTTACTTTATTACAAATTGTTTTATACCATTCAGAAAATATTCTGCATCTATATAATCATCTATATTATTAATAGAATATGTCTTTAAACTATTTGTTAATTGCCATTTCTATTTCATATACATATTTCAAAATTATAATTTATTGTATCAATTTTAATTTTTTCGCCAATTCTATGTTCTTTATTCGTTCGTTCATGAGTTTAGTTTTTTGATTATTTTTAGCTAATGGAGGATGCCTTTTATGTATTCTAAGCGTTTCATGACTTTTTTTACTTTTTGTTTGTATTCGATATAACATTTTTCACACGTAACCATTACATTATTTTTAAGTTTTTTGGTATTAAATTGTTTTTCTTTGCCAAAAGGTTATTTATAGGCCATTCGGAATAAAGTGAGCACTAAAGATTTAACCTTTGAAAAAAATCACTAGCCGTTACTGCATATAAGTCAACATTAACAACAGTTACATTATTGTTTGTATGGTTGGTAGTGAATAACTGCATGTAGTTCCAAGAATTTTCTTATTTAAACACAACATTAGTGAAACAACATCAATTGCAAACCACCTCTCTGTATTTAATATACTGAAAAATATTTATTTAAGTTCTTACTGACGTACCTGCTGACTGTACATTTTTATTTAATTTGCGGCAGCAGAAAGCGACGCAACCGAGTCGATTGTCGTTGGCAGACGCCGCTATATCTTTGCGCCACAGAGGTAGTTTAAAATTTCACCGACAGATGGCACCAGAGTTAGGTTTTCGCCGCTTGGAAGCGAATTGCGTCATTCAGTTTGTCCGTTATGTAATGAATATTGGTTTCTGATAAACACATATAAAGTATTAGAAGTGACTGTTCATGAAAATCATTGATAAATTATGTGAAGTCATTAGTAATGTAAGTTGTTTTGTTTTATGATCGCCAGCCTGAGTATCTGGAAATAGAAACAGCATTTTTTCCCCTGTTTCACACATTAAGAAAATAGGTTATTTATTGTTTCTCTTTATGTGCGTCGTCGTTCATTACAGTATGCTGAACGGAACTTGAATTCTTGAGTTGCGTGTGTCATGTGTGTTTTTAGTGGCGGTTTTAATTTAAAAGTTCGAATATACTGTGCATGCATTTACGAGATTCGTAACAGTAATAGCGCCGTTAGAGTAGACACAGAGAAACCAGTGTTATAAGACGTTTACTCTCAGGTATTTATAACTAAGATTACTACGGAGTAGAGCACATATTCAACACCCGTGCATTTAATGAGTAGATATTGTAGCTAAAATTTATCAGAGCACTGTAACATAAATGTAAACATTACAAGCCTATGCAAATAAAAGCACATGGCAATGTTGATGTTTACATGTAGCGGAAAGATATAAACTGGCAGAAAATAGAAATTAATCAGGGCTTTTTTTGAGTGCTCACTTTATTCTGAATCACCTATACAATATTTTCGCTTATTTCTCATTTAATTTTTGCCTCGCAAGTTTTTTTTTTTCCTTGCAAAAACATTTCCTTCAAATTTAAACTCATCCAATACATTCTGAAAAGAATGGATTGTATTTAATTGCCTCAGTAAGGTTTTGTGTTCGACGTTCATTTTTTGTGTTCATTTATAAGAAAAATTTATTAGAATTATAAAAAAAATATAAAAATATTAATAATTTTAAAATTTCATTAAGTTATTTCTTAAGTCTTATATTTTAACAATATGTTTTATCCTTTTTATGGTGATTTTATTGAAAATGTATGGATGAGAAATTATAGAAAAATACCTTAATTTTCAATATTTTTGAGGAATTAATTTTTTTAAATCTTTGAACACAAAAGAGTCACTGTGCTGAATGAAACGTACAAATGCTATCTACTGCTATGCTCCATCTGTGTGTTTCTCTAATCACTGGTCTCTCAAATACTTCCCCAGTATTCAATGTAAAACTGTCTCGTCTGTAGGTGCCCAGTTGTTGTTACAGCCTGTCCAGTTGTACCTTTCAACACTGACATTATCTACTTTATGTACTCAAAAAAATTTCCCCCATTTCTTTTCATATTCCATAGGTCTTTCTTTCCCTACCATATCTCAACTCAGCTCTACTCTGACCCTCTCTAAACAACTCTCTGCTTAACATGTCCCCAATACTCCTTGTTCCCTGTTCTGTCAAATGCACCCTCTCCCTTCCCACACTTTCGAATTGTATTTAACAATGCACTTTCTTAGTTTTTCTAAACTGTTAATCAGGCACCTTACATATTTTTAGTGATAAATTACATCTCACACACACACTTATTCAGGTTATCAAAGTAAACAATCACTGCCATCTGTGCCATTTGCCGTGGACAGACTGATGAAATGTCTACATGAAGAACAAAAGTTGAACGAGGCAAGGTTTTATTTCTTGATAATGTTGGTCATATGTCTGACTGTACATAAACATTAAAAGTTATAATTCATACTGTTGAAGAGAATGTTTTTTTTTGTTATATTATTTTAATGCAGCCACTTGAAAATTTTTAAATATTACATTTTACGTTGTTGAATCGTAGAGTAAGAATTATATGTATAGCAGTTTAGATGTAGAGCAAGTTTGTTTTTAGTTTGGCATGTATACCCCATCCTTCTCCGCTCACCTCCTCACACATCTGACCCACCTTTCCAATATTCTGCTTTCCGTCAATGAGTTCTATCCCTAATTCCTTCAATGTCACAGATGGCCAAATGTTCCCTTTGTTCCCTTCAGCCTGCCCTTGCTTTCTCCACTTACCCTTCACAGATTCCACTCTACTGCAACATACTCTAAAAATGGCACATAAGGGATATTTCTCAGGCCCTTGGAATGTTCTAAGGTCAGTCGAGCATTGTACATTTGGATACAGCGACATTACACCTAGTGCACTTTACTTGCTGCTGAATTTGAGTAACCTATCTTATATATTATTCCTATCTCCTGGACACAATGAATTAACTGAACTGAGTGCACACTGGCTCCACCTACACTCAACTACAGCATGCAACTTGCGCAAGTTTAATTGCTCTGTGTAAGTATGAACATGGTGGTGATCTGCAGTACATAAACAAACAAAATTATCAGTATAGTTAACATTTCTGCAATCATCTTACAGTTCCAACAATTTAATCACAAAAAGTCACTACGGAACACAAACACAGAATGCTGTGTTTGAAATATGGTCAATATTACACTACAGTTAGCTAAAACAATTAGGGGCCATTTTAACCAGCATTGTTTAAGAGGATTCATCTCGATAAGTGCATAAATAATGTTGATGAAACAAGTAGTGTTTAACTGCATACTTTAAAATTGATTTTTCTATATAATTTTGATTAAATTTTAAGAGCCCTATACAGAAGGTGCTAGATGCAGCATCTAAGGTACAGAAACAGAGGGTGATGAAGTCTAGACTGGCTCATGTTTCAACAACGGTGTCGCCTTTATGCTGCGAAGGATGCGAAAATGGCGTGCAGTGTTTTGGTTGTTGGCTTTTTCTAATGGGACTTTCAGCTGTAACTCTATATTTATTTGCGAAAAGTGCATAGTAAAGTGCAGCATGTGCCTCTCTAGTTTTCTTTTACGATTTTGGTTGGTATTTTGTATATGACTGCAGTCTGAAAAAGCCACGTTTCCAAGCATAGGCCTATCTAGAAAACAAAACTACGGAAACGTAGTTTTAAAAATGTTTTCTTTTTTGAGATAGTAATCTCATTCAATATGGGAATTATAACATGGCGTAGACAATGAAGATTTTCCTGTGTGCCAAGACACAATGGATCCACAAAAGAAATAATTATTTTCAACAATAATTACAGCTTGGAAAAATTCGCAAGTTCAATGACCTGCATGCTATAATCCAATGTCCTATGCATACTCGAGTCCTGTCTATTCGTTCATTGTCTGCTGTCTGAATGAGTAGCAGGTAATGGACAAATGGTAGGGCTTTGGTATACTGGATAATGGATTCTAGCATGTTGGTCGCTGAACTCGCGAAATATTCCTAGCCCTAACAATAACACAACAAACATTTTTGACTGTGTTTTTGTTAGTCTAGAGTTTCCTTCAGAAAATGAGTGCGGTGGTGGAAGACTAACCTTTCTGGTGGATACGATTGCGGATGGACACAGTGCACACCGACCCAGTGGGGGCTATATGGGGCAGCGCTTGCCTGAGGGGGGACTCTATTATGTATGGGGATTGGTTTAACTTGGGATTTAAATGATAAGTGCTCTATTATGGCCTCTTTACAGCCTTGTATTTTAGCTGTGCATGGGCTCAAGTCTTTCTTTTTCTAGGAGAATCATATGGTAACAAAAAATGGCTTAAGGAAGAAATGGGTATGAAGATACAGGGTTGAGCACCAGATGGAACCCTCTCCTAGGCGTTGGCCTGTGGCTCTACTCTGTGGCAATACCAAACTACAGGGCAATTTTGTTTACTGGAAATTTTGTATGTTATATATTATGTTGTTCGTGTGGCTATATATGTCATACATATTAAGAATAACTACACATCATGTACCAGCCAAACTGTTTTGGAGGTAGAGTTTATTAATAAAAATGTATCTAAAGACATCAATAATCCTGCATAAAAAATTTGTATCGTTACATTATTTCTAGTCAGATTAGCTTACGTAACATAACATGACTTAATGATACATTAGATAAGATTATGTTACCTTACCTAAACTTACCACACCTAATTGGTACACAATGTGCATCAATTCATCAACCTATTCTCTGCACCTCCACGGTAAAATGTTACTTCACTGTAAAGTTTAGGCCTATTTCAATTTTTGTGACGCCGGTTTAACAAAAATTTTTAGTAAATCTATTAATATGGGCTTACCTTGTCATATAACTTGTGCTCAACACCTTGGACACAAAACATACATACTCCGTAAACTTGAGCAGCTGTTCGGGAGACATACACTTACAACTAAAAAGATGTACTGCAGAGTTTTTCAAATCTAGATTAACTCGCACTGATGATGGTGAAACACCACTAACACTTAAGCAAAATTGGTTTATCTCATTTTGTGTTAAAATTAAACTTCACTGGTGAAACTAGTCTTAAAGTTTTAGTTTGAATGTACATTGTAAGAATAATTCACGGGAGAAAACAGACTGAATCCTGTAGACCCCTTTTTAAAAGTTCCAAAATAATGACCTTAGCTTGTGAATATATTTACTCATTGCTGACATTCATTTCTAAAAATCAGAAGTTGTTCCACACAAATGAACATTTTCATAACCATAACACTAGAAGTAAAAACCTTTTACACATGCCTCTTGTC
>PNEQ01000169.1:7295-22006 GCA_003012365.1 Medauroidea extradentata
GTCTGCCCCCCCCCCCCCCATAACTGCATCAGCATGATACATACACCAACCAAACACACAGAAACCAACAGAGTCACCGGTGATTGAAAAGTTCTAAAATCACATATACGTATAAGATGAAATACAGTGCAAACCAACAGAATGCAATAAAAATCATTGTAAACTGTCTCTTCCTGATACTCAAGCCTAACAAAGAAAAATCTTTCCTCTCGATGAAACTGCTCAACTAAAGGTGGAAACAACTTTTAATTTTTTGTACTTTTATCTTTTTCGTTCATAAAAAGTTATATTGCTGCAAAACACAACTAATCCCACAAAACATACTGAAACAATTCTGATTCACAAAAATGCAAAAGCTTGACATGTTACGAAAACTGTAAATATACTTTCAAGAAGTTCTTTGTCTAAAATGTATTATTCAGAAAAAACGACGACAGTGTATTCGGCCAATCACATATACACAAAACAAAAAAATGAAAATATAGTCTATGTCCATACATTACTTTTTTTAATGTCACCAATTAAATTGATTTTCATTATTTGTACATACCCGTAGTGTTTGACTTTGACATGCTGTTACGAGAAAATTATTTCAGTAAATTATTTTTATGCTAGGAATGTACAGTTGAGAGTGATCTGCAGAACAAACAATCTCGTGCAAATATAAAATAACTATGTTAGTTCTGAACCTTTATTGTACACTTCCAAGAAGAAATATTTCTCTTGCAGAAGTATGCACTCACATATTAGACACGTGTGATACCACTAAGATACCATTGGGAGTGGAAGGTAATTTAGGTTACTAAACAAATTGATTTCTGTAAAGTGCAACAACGTACCATGCAAAAAAATGCCTCCACGACCTGAAATAATAGCTACTGCATTCCTTGAATCCTGTTAAGATCATGTGCCTTCTCCCCCCTTCCCCTAGTCCATAGTTCAGTATTTGCTGCTGGGTGAGAATAATGAACTACCTGCTAAGTAACCGTATCGTAGGTATGTTCAGTAGGTGGCATATTTAATAAATATGCATGTCAAGGAGGAAAATATCTACTGTACTTTGAAGCCAGTTTGTAAATTTCTGGCAATATATGGTTGAACATTGTTTTTGACCCATGAATGACTCCCAACAGTGTGTCGAAGGGCTTCATCCTCACAACTTCCCTGATGTGGCAGCTGCTGATTTTTTAATGATGTAGGATAGCTGTGATATCTAATGTTGCTTTCAAAGTCAACGCACTTATAATTTATGCAGTGTGATTCTGGAAGGTATCGCACACCTTGATGTTGGTCAAGTGTCTTTACGGGCTTCCTTTAATCTCACATTGAAATAGGATTCCTCCAAGTTCAGAAAATGTTGCGTTATTGACTGTCATTGAGTATGTTTATAAGGCTTTTTGTAGTCTTGCATGCAGCTCAGCTGTGGAAGTAGATCCTTTCAGACCTGTTGCAGAGTTTTAACGTTCTGCTAAAACTTGGCATAAAGGCATAAAGCTCTGACACTTGACACGAAGCTGTAGAGTCCGTCACTGTCATGCTGATGAAGCATGTCATTCCATGGGATTTCACATTCCAGGGGGTTTCACATTTCAGTGTCCAGTTCCAATTTTTGTATTATTCAGATCCCTTAAGTTTCTGCTTTCATAGTCATGACACTATGCCCTCTTTGAGCTGTGACTTTAATGTATGAATATTCACCTTTGCAAATGCCAGTCATTCTGTCACATTCACACTCGGTAACTTGCTTAAAAGGAGACTGTTAGTGGTGGTTAAGGTCTACTGACTGCGGTAAGACTTTTCATTGCTCACTGATGAACAAATATATTTGAGAGGCGAGAGGGTTTTACAGCCCTTTAACGAAGTCTTAAGATTCAAACTCAGGCCCTCTTGTACCATAGATCGGCACTTGACTACGCTACGGAGGCCAACAAATATGTTTGTCTGGTTGTGTAAAAGTCGTCTATTTTTACACTTTAATGCATCACTTCATGTTGCAATCTGTGTCATTCATATTTCTACCATCCCTATTTTCAGCATATTTCAATTTATTTGTGTGTTTCTGCATGATGGTGAATTTTTTTCACCATACATGTAATTTCATTATTTTTTTAAGAGCTTATGGTCTTTTGAAGTGAGCTAAAGTAATCTTTCGAGCAGATCTTATCTATCAACACTGGTAGTAGGCTTATATTATGACTTGTAATTTATAAGATAACAGCTTTGACATCTATTTGTTCTACCAGATGATGAAACTTTGTTATAGCAAAAGTCCGTTTTTCTAGTAAAAACTATGTATAGTCTAGTGTTTGTTTGAATGTTTCTAATAATTTAAATGTATTTTTTTACCAATTGTAAAAGATGAATTTCATGTATTTATGTTAGTTATGTATAACATGAAATAAATAATAACAAACAAATATTCATAGCCTGTGCTACATGACCAGAAAATATGTTTAAATAGTAGCCTATATCTGGTGTACTACTATGCTAGGCTTCAGATTGGTCAAGTAACTTAGCCTTTCCATTGTATTGAATGGCACTTCTCAATGTCTGTTTGAAGTTAGTTATCAAAATTGTACATATGATTATCTGATTGTGTAATTCACATCTTGATATTTATTCAAGTCAATTTTTTGTTCACTGAAGTTGCTTTTATTGTGAGTGCTGCTCTCACGACTTTAAAGCGGATGTACCTTATGTTAACAACCAATTTAGAGTTTTTTGTATGTGGGAGCAGTGGAGTAGCAAGAGTATCATGCTCAAAGAGAAGCAGGTTACCTTAATTTGCAGCTCTATGAACTTGCATATAGTGTTTTAGTAGTAGTATTTTTCCGATGGGACTTTAAGTAGTAACCCTAAAATTTTATTTCTGAATAGTAGATATGAAAAGCTAACAATTGCTTCTAGGTTAGTGTTTTACGAATTCGGATGGCATTTTCGGAGTTATTTTGCAGTTTAAAAGAGCTATTTTACCCATCCCGAGGAATTCTAATATATATTTGCAAACAAGTATGCTGCATTTTTTAAATTATAGAAGCATAATCTGAAGTATGTGTACTTTTTGTGGATAAATGTGATGAGAGGCATGACACACTTAACAATATCTACATGCCAGGTACGTTGGTCTGTTTAGTAGTTTAACCAGTGTACATGCTGCATGTTATGGATGCATGGTGGCGGGACACCTTTACCATAGATATGTATAATGCATCCAGTCTACTTTTCACGGCCGGTCAACTTCTGGTGGTTCTGACACTATTATATGCAAGTGTGTCAGTTCAAAGGAACTGAATTCAGCTTTGTAGAACTCGTCTGTGGTCATTAATTATGAGCTCAGGGTAGCTTCTGTTTATTTACGTAGAGGTAGATGCATGTAAAGGTAATATTTCTTCAAGGTGTAACACTGTAAAATGAACCTTTGGAATTCCGCACCATAGATGGAATTTAAACGTTACAATCGTCTGTTCAGCTTAGTGCTGTAATCTGTTAATTTTGTTAAATGTATTGTAGCACATTTTTCTTAGTAAATGTAATTTGTGTTTGCAAATGTTCTCAAGAATAGTTTTTTTTTTTTTGTTCACAGACTTGTTATTCAGATCAATTACGAGACATCTTCTGATGCATCTGCTCTGCAGTGGTTAACTCCAGCTCAGACTCTTAGCAAGCAGCGACCGTATCTTTTCAGTCAGTGTCAGGTGATAACATGTTTAATTACTATGTTGACTTCTGTATCTTATCTTGATTTATTGCTTCTAAAATACTACTCTAAGGTGTTTGTATGTCTTAATTATTGATTACCCAGCTTTACTAGTACAACCATGGATACTTAAATTTTTTTTCTTCCCATTAATTTATATGAAAGTTTGTATGTTTTATACATAAACAATTCTTTTACTATAAATAAATTATGTAATAATAATTTGGTTAGTTTTATATTCAATTAATAATTTATTTTAAAAAGAGATTTTTTATAAAATGGAATTTAATTTTTTAAATACAGTGTATTTTTGTAAAGTACCTATAAATATAGTTTCAGTTTTTAATTTTTAAATAAATTTCATTTCTTGTTAAGGTTTCTAAGAATTTTGAAAAAAAAATTATTTTTCCATTACAACTTTAATATCTTTATAAAAAACTTGTAAATCCTTAGAGCAACCTTAGGTTTTGCATGTGTTTGTTGTTTATGCATATGTTTCAGACTAAAGCTGGAAGATTGTTTGTTTCATATAAAAATAGTTTTGGGAACAGGTTAGAAAAGTATTATGTTAGTTGCGAATGTGTGTACTATGATCTTACCACTTTTATGTGTAGTACCTTACACTCCAAAATATTTAAATATAATTTTGCTATTTTAATGATGTTTGTATTTTTTCTCAGGCGATCCACTGTCGTTCAGTAGCACCATGTCAGGACACCCCGTCTGTGAAGTCACCGTACTCTGCAGAGGTTAGTATTTTGGTTGCAAATGTTGTTGGATGGATGCATATTAACTATGTTTCAGGAGCCTGTAGACAATATGTATAACATATTGTATGTGGTTATCAATGAATGAAATGTATGTATGCATTTAACTCTGGTTCAACTGACCATATGTACTGTAAATACTTGACAGTTAATGTAAGTAACTTATTCATTAGCTTCTATGGAGCATGTGTTTTGAGTGCATATATTCTAGTTTCATAACATTAAGATTGTTTTCCATTTAAATTGAAATACATTTTTACTAACTAACTTAAGGTTACGATGAATGGTGGATTGTATGTAGGAAATCTGCATAGTGTAGAAAATTTTGATACATTTGTGCAACAGTTTGCGTGGAAACAATGACATTAGTTTTACAGGAAAAGGAGAAAGGTGCAGTTAACTTCAAAAATGTCCTCTGTAGGCAGGAGTACTTGTATTGTTACCAGATGAGGACATTTTTGTGCATCTGTCTCGTGTTAACCACGCCGGCTGTCAGCCTAGCTTTCCGTCCTTCATACCCTGCCTTTCCTCTAACTACCTACAAACTATTGTGACAGCTTCTTAGCTCTAAGCGTTACTGGTAGCATTTCCAAACACCTTGGTGTGCTCTGAAACTAGGTTGTTTCTTTTAACATATAATATTTGCTCCAAAGTGAAATGTGTAAAAATACTTGCATCCTAATACACAAGATAAAGTTACCTATGAGTACATGTAAGTTTTAACTACAGTAAATATTTATTTCAAAACAAACATTGTCAGAAAACTGTCCGGGCAAGCACTGCCTGTCTTGCTTACCCTGACAAGATGCCACTGGTTAAAATTAATATTACCTTTAATCAAGTCGTAATCACTTGTATCCATTTGTAATTTGTCCACACATTAGCATTGTTCCTTGATAAAAACCAATGTTGCACAATTTTTTTCCCTATACCAATACTGTTCACTTTCACTATTACTGCGCACAGCATAATGCTTATCAACGTAATGTTAAAATGAATTCTGTTGTAAAGAAAAACATTTTTCTTAGATTTTTGAAGTGTTCAGCTAACTTTTTTAAAAAAAACTCTTATCATGTTAGGTGCTTGCTGGCTGCCTTGGTTCTATTTTGTACAGTATATATGCTCCAAAAATTTTTGTCTTGCTTTAATGAAAGTTTTAGTTATAGAACAGTGTTAAATTTAATTTGGGATCGTATGTTTTCAGATAACAGCTCCAGAAGACTTGGTGGTGTTGATGAGTGCCGTGAGAGTTGGCAACCCTGATCCTGCCCAAGACAGTGGTTTTGCATTGCACAAGTTCGAACAGAAAATCCCGATCCCAACGTATTTGATTGCTATTGCAGTGGGGGCTTTAGAGTCTCGTAAGATTGGCCCTCGGTCACATGTGTGGTCAGAAAAAGAGTATATTGATAAAGCAGCATACGAATTTGCTGAGGTAAGGCACTTTGTGTTGGAAAATTATGTATTTTTCATTGAGCCTAGACAAGCAGACATTACCTTGGAGAATTGAATCTGTTTAATACGGTAGACCATTATAAGCCATCGAGATTATTTCTTCGTAGAGTACATGCAGTGTTGCCACATTGTGAACATAAAATGTTGTCGTACAATATTTTGCCACACTCATTTTCGTCTCCAAGTTTGCCCAAGATTTGCGCTGTGTGCTAATTATGAGTTTGTTTGTGGATTTTCTGTGTGTTCTAGAGTACAGTATTTTCATTCTAAACTACAAGTATTAGGTACTGCTGTTTGTAGACTGTTAATGACAAAAGTTGGACAAAAAAATTTTTACGCAGTAATATACTTTCCTTAGGCACACCTCGGATTATGCAGAAACTTGGATGACTGGTGGGATTCTTATAATCAAGGTTCCACTGTGTATTGTTTCCTCTATTTATGTTACAGTATTTTTTGTATGTTTCCAGACTGATGTCATGCTGAAAATTGCAGAAGAAGTGTGTGGCCCTTACGTGTGGGGGATTTATGACTTACTGGTGTTACCACCATCTTTTCCGTATGGTGGCATGGAAAATCCATGTCTTACGTTTGTCACTCCAACTGTACTGGTAAGTAATTGCTTAAGTTTGTATGTGTAGGATTATCCTTATCTTAAGTTCCAGTCCCAACGCTTTCTTCAATTTGTAATTTGTAAATCATCTCCCTAGTTAAGACTAAACAATGTTCTTCTTATAAGTGAATGGGTTATTTCAGAAACACCATAACTCAGTGTAACATGCATTTACAAATTTACAAAATAAAAATTTTCTTGTATACTAGAAAATAATGTTCCGAATCTGTGCTAGTCTAGGGTTTGCCATTTAAATACAGTAGGCCTATATGTATTACTTTTTTTGTAAACACAGTAAATATTTTTCTTAACATTGTTCTTTAAAGAAAATTACTAGTTATGTTTCTGAAATAACAGAGTCAAATGCAAAGGGTGAACATTAATCGTGCAGATTCAAATTTGCTAACTGAACATGAATCTTAATATAAACACTTTATTTAGCACACTCTTGTATGGCATTCCAGGCTGGTGACAGATCTCTAGCAGATGTGGTGGTCCATGAAATCTCTCACAGTTGGACTGGCAATCTTGTGACTAACAAGAATTTTGAGCATTTTTGGATCAACGAAGGTTTTACAGTGTTTGTCGAACGCAAGATCCTCGGCAGAATGCATGGGGACAATTACAGACATTTCATGGCTATTGGAGGGCTTAAGGACCTGAAAGATACTGTAAGTTACCTGCATATCCTCAAAGGTAATGTATGTTCCGAGGAGTTTTTTTTCTATTATAAGTCGTACTGTTACGAAGTTATACTCCAGGAAACTTCAGTGTTTGTTAGTTAGCTAAGCCTCTTTTGTGATTCAGTATTTTCAAATAAATCTTGCTAAAATCTTGAATCCAGAAGAGGTGAAGAAAAATTAATCGTGTGTTATTCAGGCTTGTACCAGTTATTTTTGGAATCCTTAAGATTTATTTAACTAATATAAGAGAAAAGGGAGACAAGAACATGTAGGACCTACTACTGTGGAAATTAGTATAGCTTATTGAAATACTGTACATATACCTAGGTATCCCTGTTAATTTTCTTTTGACTTTTCAGGTAGAAAGGTGCTTTTCCTACCTAGCACTCAAGCTCTTTGAAAAAAAATTACATACAGTATTGAACAAATGTTGCCATGTAACATGTTTTTACTTTTTAATGTAGTAATTATTAGGTTCTATATATTTTTTTTTTAGGTAATTGCCCGTGGCGAAGATAATCAAACGACGTGCCTTGTGCCTGACTTGAAAGGGGTGGACCCTGATGATGCATTTTCAGTTTGCCCTTACGAGAAAGGACACACTTTGTTATTCCACCTGGAAACTATGTTAGGTGGTGCAGGTAAAGTACAGTCCATACCATATAAGAATTCCATTGTTTGACAGATCATAGAAAAGTAGGACAATGTAAACAAAACATTATGTATCCTTCCACCACCATGTGCATTCCAGCTGACAACCAAAACATGTCAACAATTAAGGTATATTATGATTGCAATAGCATCCAAAGTGTGTTGTGATTTTCTTTAGATAAATTTTTTAGATCTTGGACAAATAATTTATTTTCAATACTAGCTGCATGTTAATCTTAACTAGGGTTAGGTGGCCAGTGTTAATGGATTATTTCATATTACAGTAATGGATAGCCTACTCTACAGATGTTTAAATTAATGTAATCATTTAAAATTTAAAAAAATTTTTTTGTATATTTTCCTAGGTATGATCGAAATTGTAACATTTAATGGCATTATTAAAAATAAACAAACATGTATGGGCAACTTATGTTTTCTACATGACATCTGAAAAGATTAAATAATAGTAGCTTACAGTAACCTCCCGATTTAATGACCCTTCAGGTTCCCGGGAATAGGGTCGTTATTAGGATTTTGACAAATTTTCGGCAATCCCAGACTTCTAAAATGTCGACATTTACCATTTTTATCATTGAATCGGCGTTCACTCGTCTTTGGCGCAAAAATTATGTGTTTTTATAAAATGATACATACTGTATTTATTTTGAAAAGCAAAAGCGTTATTTTTAAAAGTATGCCATTGAAGTGGATCTACGACCTTTCTTTGGCTCAAAATTCAGCAAAAATGTCGCCGGGAATATATATTCTTGTGGCCGCAACGACCATTTTTGGAAGTTATTTGCGAGAATACCGCAGCAAAGTTTATTGAAATAGTAATATTTTTCAGTAGAGTGAAGTATTTTGAATAAATAGATACACTGGAAGCGGATATATGACCTTTCTTTGGCTCAAAATTAAACAAAATTGTCGCAGGGAATATATATTCTTGCGGCCGCATTGACCGTTTTTGGAAGTTATTTGTTAGAATACCGCAACAAAGTTTAATGAAATAGAATGAGGTATTTTTAATAAATGGATACTCTGGACGTGCATGTATTACCTTTCTGTAGCTCAACATCAAGCATGAAATTATGATAATGAAACATGCATATCGTCGGCAACGTAAATTAAGTACCTGCAATGTCGGCGTTTCAAAACTATTTACAAGATACTATCGCAATGTTGTTGATTTAAATAGTAATTTATTTCAATAGGCACTTACATTCTGAATTAATGTATGTAATGGTTGACATCTAAGACTTTTCTTCAACACACCAGGCACAAACTTTGCGGGCAACGATAATTCTAGTTGGCACAACATACATTTTGGAAAAAGCTGTTTGCCTCCTAGACCTTGTCTTTGCAGTGAGTGACCACACACAAGTGTATGATAATTTGTGTGCGCAAGGACCTATCTGGAAACTGGTTAGTTCAAAAATAACATACACGACATGTTTAACCTATGTCGCTTATGCCTGTTTTGACCACTACCTAGTGACAGCTCCTGACGCTCGCTCGCTCAGCAGATGGGACATAATGATAACGCTACTCCCTTTGTTTTGCAGTTCTTTCACTTCTCGAGCTTGGCCAGCTGTGTGAAAATAAACTGCTCCTATAATGATTCTACTCTGTGCGTGAGTTTTTTGACACTTCACCAATGTGCATGGAGAGTGATTTGATACTCAGTTTCAGTTAGTTCACCAACAGTAAACAATTACAGACATCAAGATGTTGATCATTGTTAACAAACTTGGACAACACAATCACAGAACAACTTTAAACGTACACAGCGTGATTTAACATTTTACAGTAGTTTCACCGACGTATACAAGTGTATCCACAGCTGTTATTTACGGCCAAGCCATTAGCGTGTGCATGCGTGTGTGGGTGCGAGCGCACGTGTGGGCCAATGACTCACACCAGACGCGCTGTTGTCTAGTGTCTTACTGCCCTGTGCCACGCATATCTGAGACATCCACCCGATGTTTGGTAGTGTCAGTTATGAACTGTCCTGCTTTCACTTGTTAAAAGAATAATGGTTTATAATCATTACTGTGTATATATCATTAAATGACCTAATGGTAATTATTGAAGGTACTGTATGTGAAAATTGCAAATTGCATTAAATGCAAAATATATACGACATTTTGCGTTATTTGCAAAAATCTGCGAAATTACGACTTATTTACGAAAAACCCCTAACTTTTGACAGGCTTCAAAGACGTGTGCATAATTGTGACATGCCATACGCATTCACTATTTAATTTCAAGAAAATTATTGCAGAAATTATTATAAACATGCATTTATATAGCAATTTCATGTTTATACTGTGGTTACGTAAACAAAAATATACACGCCATGTTAACATACGTCTGTGCACATTTTTCGATGTTCACTGTTTACAACATGGCAGCATTCAGTTACAACGGGTTGTAAAATAACTTCGTGAACGGTGTAACGAGAAGTGTAGCAGAACTGTCTCTCATTTAGCCTCTTGCGCTTCCTTAAACACTTCTTTTCATTCTCTGTCTTCCTCTCAAAGTTACAATTACAAGCATTCACAAAGCTGCATCTGTTTCGCTTTACTTGTTTACGTTTGCCACACACTCGCGTTACCTGTAAACAGTGTAGATGCTGAGAGGTTTTTCAGCAACTATAACCTTGTACTTTCATATAGAAGAACAGTGCTGAAAGAAGAAAGCTTGGAAACCTGTTCAATGTTAAATCAGTGAACCATTTTATTTGTTTCTTATAAAAAAACATTGTCTTGTATCTTGCATGTTTGATAAGTTAAGTATGTTTTTTATAAAAATTAACTGTTCTTATATTTTCTAACTTTTCATTAAATATGCTACAAAATGCTATAAAGCTCTTTTCAAAATACTACAAAATGTTACAAAACCAATATGAAAATGCTACAAAATAATTTTCAAATTGCTATTTTCATGTACCTCTAGTAATTATATTTAATAGCATTTAGTTAATGAAATGGAAAACGTACAAAGCTTAAATAAACACGACATATAATCGTAATATCACAGGCACAAAGACAGACTACCGTATCCAAGAGCATGAGAAATAGTGGCAAAAAAGTTGTACGGCGCTCACATGATGAAAAAGGGGTGAGCGAACTGCCTTATTGGAATAGTTGGCCCGCGCCCGCTGGAGGGAAAGAGGCGGGCGAGTCGCCGACCAGCAGGGGAAAAGGAAGGGGCGTTCGGTCCGGCCGGCTGGCCATCACGTTGCGCGGGAGGAAGGGGCAGCAACATATACTGCAACCATTTGCGCCCATAATAATGCAATGCCTTTTTCTGCTATTTTCGTTGAATTAACTTTTTTTTTTAAAAAGGGTTGTTACTTCAAGAGGATCGTTCTTCCCGAGGTCGTATAATCAAGAGTTGACTGTATTTGGTTACAACAATGGGAAGTTGCAAGAGCTTATGGCAGTGTAAGCAAACATATTTTAGGTATAATAATAAATTATAATATTTAATGCAATTTGGTTCTGCTTTATCAGACCATAAAGCCATATAGGCCTTTAAGTTTCAGGTAGTAGACTATCAAAAAAAATCTTATCTTTTGTGGTAGGGTCTACCTTTGAAATTAAAACAAATTTATTATTGATGTTGTTATCACAATACTTTTAAAAACTTGGTGAATGTATTTCTTGTAGACTACATAGTAAATGTTTGTATGCTCACTACCTAAATGGAAAAAATATATCAACATAAAGCATAGGTAAGTAATATTGATCAAAC
The DNA here is from genome assembly GCA_003012365.1 of Medauroidea extradentata. NCBI lineage: Eukaryota > Metazoa > Arthropoda > Insecta > Phasmatodea > Phasmatidae > Medauroidea > Medauroidea extradentata. The sequence continues at coordinate 18,921 of PNEQ01000169.1, forward strand.
AAGGGTAGTTCTAACTGCCCAGATCATCTTTAAATCTTTTTGGTAATACATATGACACTTAAATAACCAGGAAATACATAAACAGAGGTCTTCTGGCCTCTTCTTTTTGTAATATTGTGTAGCCCTAAAATTTTGCATCTGACAGGCACAAAATCTCATGTGGAATTTATATTAAATTGTACCTCTTAAAAAACATTAAAAATAGACTTTTTCGTACTAAATTAATTTATTTAGTCTGTGCCTTGTAAAATGCATGTTTACATATAGAAGGCATACAAGTACCATAAGTATTTACCCACAAATTCTGTTAAAGTAGAAGGGCTTTAACAATTATTTTTTCTGTAGTAGGGTTTTTTAATCCCTGCATTGCAGTGTATTAATTATATGCACAGAATATTAAAATGACACGTTTAAAGAATCACAAATATACATGAATACATGAGAAGCTCATACACTTGCAATGGCCGCCCTTTGTTTTGGTTGCCAGTATAGATGTACTGGTAATGGTGTAGTTGTTTTTAAAATAGTTAACTGAATAATGCTGGATTCGGAGAAGTGTTGTTATATTATGGTTCCTCCAAAATGTATATTTATTTTTCACGTATAATACACACTATTTTCAATTATGGAAGTTAATTGATTTGTTGTTCAGGGCTGCCACTACTGTTTCATCAGGCCATACGATCAGGTCCAGTTGTTTTAAATGGTATATTATTCTGGCACGTGATATAATAATTAGTAGCATCTGCTGTCAAAATACGGAATTATTTTACAGTGAGACGTGCACAAGCGCGTAGACCATACTTAGTTTCTTGTCATATAATAATTTCAATTTTTTTCTCCCTTAATTAATTTTTTTTTGTAACAATTTAATCATGCTAACTTAATCAAATGTAAGGATGTATACAGCAGGATCTAACATATTATTTGGGGATGCTAGTAAAGAAATTAACAATAAAATTGTATACAAATTTAAATTTAACTGATAAGGCTAGATAAAAGTAGTAAATTTTATGGGTAAATTTTATATGAATTATATTGTATTTGGACTCTCTTTAAAGAGAATTTAATTTTGAACAACTTTTCTAAGTAACCTTTTCTTGTATTTTGCTTCATTTGGGTTTTGAAAATTTCAAGTAGTCTCTGAGCTTGCCGCCTCTGGGATATGATTCATCTGGCAGGCAGGTCAGAGTTCAGATGCTTTGAGGCACATACAGAGACGTGCCAGTATGCATTTTGGTCAGCAGCCCATTAGTCTATCTTCTTGGGTGGTAGTGCCATGCGCAGCAGAACACTGGAAAGGTGGTGCTCCGCGGGACTATTTGACAATTTGCTGACACAGCTTGTCCCCAATTAAATAAAGTAACGATTAATTTGTGGTCGTTGAGCTATTGTTTAATTTTGTCTGTAACCGAGTAATGTAATTTCCTTTCAGTATAAATGTCAATTAACCAGTTTTTCACGCAACTTAGATCCCATGGTATCGCTCCGCCGCTTGGCCGAGTAAGTCAGAGTGTTCGCCCAGGAGAAGGCAGTCGCGGTAAAGCGGAGTAAGGACATGGTCGCGGAAAGATGGCTGGCAGAGTGTTTATCAGTTGGGGCGTCATGGCGGGAGTGGCTGGACGTGATAGTTGCTGGAGAGGGGCTGTGAAGCCTAGACTGTACATTGACTGGAGTTTGTATTGTAATTTTGCTTAACATACTTTTTGGTTGTTAAAAACATGTAACATCTGAATGCTACTGACACGAATTCTAAAGATAAAGCTGTGAATAGTTGAAGTCGAAATACAGTACATAGTTAGTACAATGTCAACGGCATTTTCTAAACCTGGATCTCGCGAACACTCAACACAAATATGTGAATGTCAAGTTTTAATATGTAGCTACACTCCAGAACTGTTTGTGGAGTATGTCATATCAGCAAGCTCCATACTTAGTGGTTGTGGCCCTGTGGCAATATCTCACCTGATGTGGTGAAATAAGTTTAATATATGAATTTGCCCCTTCTAACAACACTCTAGTTCTATCAATAATAAATAACATGCAGTGTCCTCTTTTGTGACAAACTGTCTATACAGGGGCTGTGGCTACTCATGGAAGCAGTTGTCATAAGTTGCGTTCATCCTTGAGCCCGCAGTTATAACAAATTGCTGATTCTATTGCTATGTGCAAGCCCAATACTTAAGAACTCGTAAAAATGGAGACTGAAATTTGGCGTAGTTTTACATTTTTGCAAATTTCAGCATGATTTCATTAATAGTGATGTTTCACGCGAATTAAAATGTGTCTGCGGAGTTTTTGTCGCATATTAATTGAGGCAAAATCATCTAAATGTGTTCTCTTCCCTTAAATATTTGTGGTTTTGTTTAGTTATCATTTCTCTGTAATTATTTAGTCCATGCGTGCCATTTTAATAAATTGTAACCTTTTTAACAAATTCTAACCTTTTTTAACTAATATTTAAAGTGTTCAAATAACAGATATACGAAGAAGAAAAACAGACATTCATTGTTATTTCTTACATTTGACAATGTAGAAAACTTAATATTTACATTTCACGTCACATATTTAGCCATGATTGTGGCCATAGAAACACTCTCACAAGTATATTCATTCCTCAGTTTGTTGTAGGGGTACCTGCTTGGGCTGCCCTCTTTTGTAGATAAAAGTTCTGCATTGAAAAATCTCGGCAGTAGTGTGCAGAAGCAGGCGCTTTTATCTCAGGGGGTTTATGAAACAACGTTGATGTCGTTAACATGTGGTAGGTTTAACAACAAATGATTTGGAAAGTGTTCACAGTGTTGAGTCAGTTTATTGTTTTTATTCTTTTACACACACATACACACATATATATATATATATATATAAATTTTTTTTTTTTGTAATGAAAAGTTTGCCGGATAGCTTCAGTCGAGAGTCTCAAGAAGGAAGATACAATTAAAAAGTCAGATTCTCGAGTAAATCACTTGAAGTTTAATGAAGTTTGTCCAAAAATAACTTGTTACAAAAAATTTACATTGCTGTATCCCTCGGGATAAGATGTCTGATGCAAGGTTCACTTTAGGCCTGGTTGGAGTTTCGCGCCG
>PNEQ01000170.1:0-22970 GCA_003012365.1 Medauroidea extradentata
AATGCAACAGTTTGCAAATTAATAACTACCTTCTCTGTTGCATTTGATGCCATTTCCTTCACAATAGCCGTCGACTTTGTTCTGGCGCAACCAAACTTTTTTGCTACGTCACAATTTGGGAACATTTTTCTTAACAACGGGCCGGCATGATCGGACACACTGAGAGGAATATTATGTTCGACCAAAAAATTGGTGAACATACATTCCGCACGGATTACCGCATTGTCTGCACTGTTATCTTTAGAAAAGTAATCGCTAACCTTTGAGCTAACGGCGACACTTTTAACATTTGCAAGATGTTTCGAACTATTCACGTGGAGATTAATGTCGTATCTTCCGCCGTGTCCAATGTTGATGTCGCATCTACAGACTGAACAAAACGCAAACTGTGTTCCTTTGTTCGACTTGATAATGCACGGAAAATCCCGCGTGTATGCATCACGAAATGCCTGTGAATAATGTGCGTCACGTTTCGGGGCCATTTTCTTCATCACCTAATCCCGCACGTTGTAAACAGCACACATAAACACGTTTTTGATCACCACATAATTATTTTGTTTTTTGTAAAACCACAAACAAACAATACATCTTGCCTCGACTTCAATTGAAGACTCACAATACGAAACCACGCTCAATGCGCGACGCCATCTTATCAAACAAATGATGGCATATAAACTAGTTCGTGATTGGCCGAGAGCAAATTACTGTAACTCAAGACGGCCAGTAAGGAACGGTACACAGTAAAGTAACAAATTACGTGGTTCGTTGGCTATCGGCCAATAACATGACTCCATTAATGTATTCCTACCAACAACAGCAGCATGTAGAAACAGCTGCCACACGAACCACACAAGAAACAAGCAATGTGGACGGTAAATTACATTTCTGATTAATCGTACTTAAAATTCGTAAAAAATGCAGACGTCTTCGTACAATCGTAAAACGGGTGTAATTTTCGTACATTTTACGAAAAAATCGTAAAGGTTGGCAAGTCTGCACCAAGGTGATCTGGGTTCGGTTCCCGGTGGGGTCAGTCCCCAGATTTTCGCATAAGCGAATCGTGCCAGATGATGCCGCTGGTCGGAGGGTTTTCTCTGGGATCTCCCGTTTCCCCATTCCATTCATTCTTACACTGCTCCATTCTCACATCATGTCACCTCCCACCAGCGCTAAAGACCTCAATGTTAAGCGCTGACCAAATTCCCTGACTCCATTGGCGAGGTCCTACAAGCGCACATTATCACTGTAACTAAAAAAAAAGGTAGGGAGACACTTAGATTTATGTTGGCCCTGGTACATTCAGTAGACATCAAGTGGGGTTGTGGTGTGAGGTGTAGAGATGCAAGCTGCAGCTGACAAACCAAGTACATTTAACTAAGCAAATTTCTTTTTCATATAACTCACCACTTTGGTTGTATGTAGGGTCCTACCACAGTTGAAAAACAAAGCAGAATTAAGACGCTGAGAACTGGCACATCAATACATCACAAAATCGAGACAGCCACCTGGCCTTAACCTCAGATAACAAACCCACATTTCAAACTTCCCGCCGCACCTTAGTTTGCCCTCTGGCCGCTAGGTGTACTGATTACCAACCACCGCTGGACAATAGACTTCAGTGTGCCTCCTCTCACCTGATGAAGCAGATGTAGTCTGCAAAACGTTGTGACCGCACGTCCGCGTAGAAATGTGTTTGTCCTATGTGTGTGTGTTTCTATCTGCGAGTACCATCCTGTGAGTACTAGTGCACAATTCTTTCTGTTTTAATTGTAATTAGTAGCCCAGCGGCCTTTCCCACCATTGTCCTAATAATTTATTTATAGAATTTTTTGCGAGAGTTTTACATTTAAACCAGTAGTAGCCTAATCGATGTTGCAAAATTATTCTGGCGAAATTGATTAAACTATGTAGCCCTATTTCTAAAAACAAAATTTGTATGGTTTTTGCTAGTTACCAAATTAACATTTAAAGTAATTTTGGTAAATTAAATAATTTGCAGAAACCTAAGGTATTTTTGATAGGACAAAAGTAAAATGTGGCACATTTAAAAAGTTTTCACCTATCCTGAAAGATATATACATATTCCCGAGCACAACTTCTGCATCTCGCAAATATGTTCTATTTTTGTACTGCATGAAGACACATGGTGAATGTTTTCCGTTTTGCTAGTATCAACCTGGCAGCTGCCGCGGACAGTAGGGTATCAGATTCTCCATGTTCTCCTCTCCTGATAACAGCACTAGGCAGCTAAGACACCAAGTTAACTGCCGATCATAGTATGCATGTAGGTAAAAAAATATTACATTCGAGAAATTTTAAATAGTTTATACTACCATAACATGAGAATATTTCTAAAAATTAAGTTTTAACTACAAAACTTATTCTTCACTCATGAAGAATTAAATGAAATTTCATAATAACTTTAAATAAAACATAAGGAGAAAATACAAACTTTAAAACTGGCACAACATAAATTATTTCTGAAACTTTCTTAATATTTATTTTGAAATAATTATATAAAAACTGGAAAGCAACTATATGCTGTTACATTAACTCTGCTTGATACAAGTTATTATTATTATGATTATACCACTGTCTTCTTTTCCTCCTAGGAAAATTTAATTCATTTTTGGTGTAATGGATAAAAATGGAATATGAAAAATTAAAACTAAGTGGCAAAGTAACAATATTTATAAACACAAAATTAAGAACTTTAAAAAGCACGTACGTGAAAACTGTTAGGAACAGGTAAACAGTGTACAGCCATTTCTGTGCCCATTAGTTACATGACTATGAAATGTCACTATGAGAAACACTGATGTTCACTCTGAATGGAACCTCACCTGTCATGTCAAAGTTCGGAGACACTTGACTGTCGGCAAGTGTAAACAACGCCAGTCCCACACACATGCAGCACGCTGCAAGGAAGTCCAAGATTCCGTAGTGCTTCTTCTGTATCAGTATTCCGCCAATCAAGACTGGAATTAGCTTGCAGCACTTAAAGATCACCTGTGTGGGGTAGTTCAAGTACCCCACCGAGGAGTTTGAAAATCCCATTGTACCCAAGGTGAGTAGAGCTAACAACAAGTACGTCCTCATGGGAATCCTGCAAGGCAAACCAATAAACTCACGTAAATTCTTCTTACAAAATGTCATCAATGTAAACATAATATGTTAATGTGTAACTGTGAAGAAATTTTGAGAATTACCAAAATAGCTGTACGTGCACGCACAAAATCTCTCCTAGGAAACTTACTCACCAGACAAGGATGTGGACTATCACCCTGACAAAATCACAGAAAAAACAACCACAGTAAAAAGATTTTAAAAAGGTAGCACTATTATTTTACTACGTTACAAATTTAGCTGCCACATAATAAAAGAAATTATGGCAATTAAAGTGCTAAGATCTGCGAAAAAAAAGCATGAACAACATGAAAACTCATCTTGACTATGTGGTGGTTGATGGCAAATTGCTGTAGTCCAGGAAAATTACGCTTATGCTTGGGCAAAATTGCAACAGAAGTTTTCTTAACTATTTCTGAATCAGGAACATTTGCTGAATAACATAAAAAATCCAACAAAATCAGACCACGGGAATACCCTAAAATTTTGACTGTAAAAATGGCAGCAAAAATGCCCTTTATATAACCTACGAAATTGTGAAGAACAAATTCTACACTAATGAATTACGATAGAAATGAATTATTTCATAAACAAAATTCACAATGCAATTATTTTAACCTACAATATAACGACAAGTTATTATAACTGCCTGAAAAAAAGTGAGTTAACTAAAACTCTTCATCACTGTCTTCATGTTCATTACTAGTTATTTCAATGTTATCACATTCACTTATCAGGCTTTCCCCACAAGCTACTGAACACTGCAATCCATTGCCCTAGCACCCACATCTTGTAGCAGCACATTTCGTCTTACAAGAGCAACGAACCGTACTCAGTAAATACTCTGGAGAAGGTGGAGTAGGGTAGTACGAATTGTTCATCACATACCAACTCCATTCTTCTGCATTGAGTGTTTCATTTACAGAAGTCCATACTCTTAACTTGAAAGTATGTCCGAAAGTTGTGGTTTAGTTGCAGAATCAGTAGGTTGGTAAATGCTCAGGTGTCAAAAATGATTTAGCTGCAGCTAACTTTCCAATTAGCATTCTATGACGTAATGCATTAGTGCTGTCAGACATTTTACATCCACACAACATAATCATTGCCTTTCTTCCAGCTACTTTGATATCCAATTGTTGGCTATCATCATAACAAAATATAATTGCAAATGAATGGAATTCATGTAAATGCAATAGTTTGTCAAATGCGGTGGCCTTGCCAATGTTAAAAATTCTAGATGTGCTGTCACAACCTGTGAACGCATGCACTAACAAGAGCAGCCTGCAGATGTCACTACCCAGCAATGACAGAAAGCTGGAAATATCATATAAGGGACAGTGAGACTGTCCCCGTCTGATATCACTGCGATAATATTGATTGAAACAATTTTTATTGGCAGGGTAGAGGAGGAGGATTAGCAATTTGGTGTCTTCATGTATCACAGTTGTGATTTTATTTTCTGACGAAGAAACTGCAGCACGAACAATGTCCACGTCAGCATCTCCTGCTCCAATATGCTCAGTACAGCCCTGCTTTGTTAATGTCTAACCTGTAAGGGAAATCATAGCTTGCTTGTTTTTACATTAGCCAAAAAGTTTCCTTGTGACCAACAAACTTTATCTCAGGAGCAAAATTTACATCCGTGCTCATTTTAGTGCTGTGTCTTCAGTTGGTCACGTCCTTTATCGTAGGAGAGCTGCTATAACCATCAAAAACAATAATAGCATTTCCATATGTTTTGAGAATAAAGTCAGCAAAGTCATTTGCAATTTTTTTATAGATTTTATCTTTGCATCAAGGCACACAATGTAGTAGGAGCCACCATCCAAGACGAACTGGCCACTGCTATTAACTTCTTCCGCTTCTTCCATGCATAATGTGTCAGTGTACGTGAGTATCTCATGGGCTGACTCTTATCTGCTTTCTTTAAGAGACTTGCAGATTCAGACAATGCAGGTGGGTAGGTGCAAAACTCGCAACACAAGACATCTTTAAGATTTGTGTCAACACTAGTAACAACAGTCACCAATCGCTGAAAGAGTAGGGCAGGATAAATCTCTACATCCTTAATTTTTGTGCTCACAACTGCAGATACAGGCCTAAGAGTTTTACCTTTATCTGTTTTTTTTGCAGAATATGTGAATACCTGCTTCCGTGTCATTTTGCTGACAATGTCCGTACTGATAGAGAGCAATTCTTGTACATTTACTTCAGGACCAATAAACATTCCTGTAATAACATTGCAAAGACCCGTGCTATTGTGGAATGGGGATATGGATCCCAGCTGATTAACTACTTTTTAATGTAGTCACTATATTTGGTTCATCAGCTTTACCTCATTTACTTGTGCTGTTCATTATTGCCAGGCAGAACTCTGACATATTCTTGCATTACTAAGTTGTAAGTTGAACACGGGGGAATTGAAAGTAGCCAAGTTGTTCTCTGCACTTCTGAAAATCCACTTCCTCATGTCAATCCTGATCTGCTTTTCAGATAACTCTCAGGTCTTGTTCTACCACAAGGTACATGCTGAGCCCAGCCCATAATGTCATGCTCCTTATCACAAACTTACTATCCTGGAACATTTTGTAAATAAGTGGATATTTAATTACCAACTCCAATATTTTTGCTAGATAAAAATGTACTGATCTCAAATAACTGTGATGTCCTGCTGTAGCAATTATAGATAGGATTCCCTGCATTGCTTGCAAGTGCAAATCCCACGAACCAGTTTTGTCTGCCATTATCAAGGTGTGGGTAATGTTGATAATGTGCAAATAAATTAAACAATATATTAAATTTTATTTATACACTTATAGATCTATCAATTCTCAGCAGTCGGTTATTAACATCGTTTTAAAGACGTTTTACTTTTCAATCCTCCAAACAATTTTTTTAAGTTATAGTGGTATCAAACTTGCAGAACTCTAGAATATGATGCAATCCACATGATATAAATTTAATTTCAAAATAAATAATTTGCATAGAAAAGTCGAAATTGCCATACATATTTATAAATCCACCGCAAAGAATTTTTTTGGATGTTTTCCTTTGAACTATTACTATGCTATTTTGGAATACAGTTTTGGGGGTCTTCCCGTGTTCCGATTTTGTTGGATTTTTGTTTCTAAGCCAAAAACAGTTTAGAAATCTTCTGTTGCAATTTTGCCCAGGTTTAGTGGTACTTTTCTCTAGTTTGCTTAGACTACTAGGACAAGGAACAAAAGCCGCTATAAAAACTTTGAACAAGCGAGCGTACAAAATAAACGACAACAGTACCAATATTGGCAAAGTACTCCTCGAAACACAATTGCACACAAAAAACAGGAGATCAGAATTGCTAAACTTCGTTGGAATCACATTGTGAAAAACAGAAATCACGTGCTGCAAACTACAGCAACACAAGCTGTGAAATCAGTGGTGCGAGCAAACAACGGACAGGAGGAATTTCAAGCACGGCAGCTTACATCCGGTCAAACAAAAAAGTGACGAAACATGGCTCTACAGTTGACTCAAACAACATGACAGTTATTTAATGTTTTTAAATGATCCTGCATGTGATACCTTGTTGTAGATACATCACGTCAACAATAAGTGAGATTTTGAATGTTGAATAATGGTGCTGCTTTGGCTCTGTATGGTAAATACTTGGGTGTGAAGTAAAATAAACTTGCAGCTGGACAAATGAAGACATAGTGAGTGTCCCAGAGGCACCGGAAATAATATTTGTGTATAGAGAGGCCCAACCTTAGATTGGAATACAGGGTTTATGGTGCATGGTATTGTCAGATTGCAACCGCGTTACCAAGTTCTGGAGATCAACTATTTTAAAATTCTGGGTTTTTAAATATTATATGTTTTATTTTTCTAATTGATATTACAATTTGTATAAATTCACGCTTTAAAATACCTAGGCTATTGACATTTTATAGTACTTTAAAATATGAAAAAATTTACACACTCCAATGATATGAATTAGATTTAGAAATAGATTTAGCTCATTAAGAACAACTTCCTCACTTTCATCCCCATCTAACTTCAATAAAAAAGTTTCTCACCGACCAACTTTTAGATGTTTCAGTTTGTTAAAAAAACCCACATAACGTTAGAAAAAAATTTCTGTTCAAACACCTAAAGAACTCCAAGCATTTGACCCAAAAATTTTTATACAGACCACTAAAAAATTTGGCTAAATTTGAAAATAATGAAAAATGTCTAAAACATCACATGTATAAATGCATACTCCTCAGACACTATAGCAGCAAGAAGAAAGAGGTTTTTTTATTGACAACTATTGAAATTCAGTTTTTTCCAGTACATAAACCACCTAATGTAGCGCAAAAAACATTTTTTAAAAATTCACCAACTTTCTATACATTTGTTGTTTTTTTGTAAATTTTTTTAATTGTTTCAAAAAACAAAGGTTATGACTGAAAGCTGTTAGTTGGAATTATGGAAATAACAAAAAAATTTAATTTAGTCAATTTGGGGGTTCAAATCCCAAAATTTATTAAATTGAGAAAATTTGGTCAAATTAAGTCATTACATATATATTCATGCTGTACACACAGTATACTGGATTTCCGCCTTGTTTATTTGAAATTAGGCTAATTTTTGAAATGAGGCTTTATGTGCTCATAACAGTGACAAATGTACGCATGTACATTGAGCTTACCAGTTATTGAACTGCAGACAACAGCTGTTGAATATTACGTATTTCGTTGTGATCAAAGTTGTGAAGTAGTGCAGAATGACCACATGGAAATGAAGGTTTCACCTTCATGAGTACATTCTGAAGTTGAATTTGAAACTCATCTTTCACTGCAGGCTACTTGAAATCATTCGCAGGACCATGTGGATGCATAAATGGTACAGTGACATCATTTAATTCTCTTGAAATCCTTGAGATTTGCGCCATCCACCAATGATCATCGCAAACACACGCAATAAAGTCACCAACACTGAAGCTATCAATCAAAAATGTCATTTTTTTTATTCAAGTTTTTGCACTTTATGAGAAACAGTTCTTGCCAAACCAACTTCTCCTCCATCTACCAACCAGTAATAATTAGACTAAATACTGTTTACAGGCTTCACATTATTCCTTTCCTCAGTTTTTTTACCATGAAAGTGTTAAACTCTTCACCTCTCAAGTGTTCGAGAGTTGTGTTCCTAAGCACTTTAGAAACTGTAGTAACGAATGTTTCAGCATCTCTGATGGCTTCTGTTGCTTCTTTTCGCAAGTTAAACTAGGTTGCATAATGTTTACATAGTCCTCCTACACCATCACATGCACTTTTACCATGACCAGTTGCAGAAAAATCCGTTGTCTTGGGACGTCAGACAAGCCATTTGAAACTTCATACAGCTGGGATGTTTTTAAAGTATGACGCTGCTCCATCCGATACACACACTTCTGTAGTGAATTTATGGAAACTATATCTCAACTTCACTTTTAACTAGCTCAATAGCACATAATGCATGTGCACTGTCATGAGTTACATCATCGCTCACCACTGCAAGACTTTCATCATATGTTTACGGTTGCAGTGCATCAGTTACAGACCTAACAGATAACCTTAGTACATAATGCCCCCATTTGAAAAATTTATATCAAATAAACACGGTAAAAATCCAGTATACTGTGTGCACAGCATGAATTTACGTATTAAGTACTTAATTTTACCAAATTTTCATAATTTAAAAATTGGGGTTTTTGGGATGTTAAACCCCCAAAATTTACATTTGATTCTTTCGTGATTTCCATAATATTTTTGGGAATGCAAGCCATTTTTGTAAGTAGAAAATATACAGCTGAAACAAAATCATGAGTAGTACCAATAGTGCCACTTACCAACTTACGAGTCATCCCCTTTGTCTTTCAAAAAAATTCAGAAAACATACGAGAAAACACAAACATATAGAAAGTTCGTGAATTTGTTTGAAATGTTTGTCACACTACTTTAGGTGTATTGTATACCTAACAAAATACTTCACCTCATTCTTCATTCTGTTATAGTTTCTAAGGAGCATGCTTTTATAAATATAATGTTACCAACATTTTTCATTATTTTCAAGTTTTAGCAAGTCAGAGGTCATATCTCTGTAAATTTTTTTTTGGCTTAAATGCTTTTAGTGGGTTTGTTTATGTTTGTATGACTAACATATAGATTTTTTTTTCAGCAAAATTGGAGAAGGTCAACTGACAACAGTTTGCTGTTACCTGCCTGAATTGATGTGGAATCGGCCCACTGGATATTATAAAGTACCAATCTCACAAGCACCACATTTCTGTCTTAATCTAAACACTGTATATAACATGAAAGGATTAACTTTTGACATCTCATAGAGGCAAGTCTGAAGTAGTATAGTAAGTCCGTGTCAGTTCACTCCACTGAGCATAGAGGTGATGGGACATCTAACGTGCCAGCATGTGCTATTACGTGTTTATTGTTGCAAGGTTTACACCTCGCGTGCTAAAAACATGTAACCAGATACAAAGCCATTGCAGGATGACTTGGGGTTTGAACATCTGTCTTTTGCCATATGAAAACTGCTTGAATAGTGCAATTCGCAAAATAAAATCCAAATTTTCCCAGGGGGGCCTAATATAACCCATCTCATTTTATCTGGAAGACAGGTGATTACAAAATGCATAGATTGAAACCTCACCCATCTCAAGATGGTATCACCCTTAAGAGGTCCACTTACCCTTCCTCCCGAGGCCCGAACACCCCTAGTCTACCCCCTAGTTCCAGACCCTAGTCTACCCCCTAGTTCCAGACAAACAGTCTCCTTAAATAAACATTTCTACTCAATGCTGTCTACAATTTCTTCACTGCATATTATGTAATTTAAAAATTCTATAAGCCGTGTATGAGCATCACTTGTAAAGTGCCATTATTACAAATTTAACTTCTTGGTTCAGGGTGAAATTTCTATTTTCTAGGAGTGTGTGAAATATCTATAATATTATTCAGAAGCAAATATAAACACACATCACATTGGTGAAATAGTGCAGTGATCATCCCATTTACAATATTACCCAGCTACTGACACTGATGTCATTGGATCTCATACTCACCATCTGGGAAAAATTCGAGCAAATATTGGGGGGGGGGGGGGGAAACTGATTTTTGTGCATTTCATTGCACCCATATTTTTTAGACCTTACCACTAAATTTACATAAGCACTAGGCTTTCCATGAGCTACTATGTCAACTGTATAATATGAGCTCATGGACACTGGTAAAATTATTGCACATTAACATTTGATAGGTACTAAAAAAAATCTTACCACTCACTTCCGTTCTGATATTCCCCTCACAGATGTTTCAATATAACCAAATATAGAATAGTATCCAAACTGAATTAGTGTCAAATACCAGCCATATGGCCTGAATCCTTCCAGGGTAAAAATTAATTCCTGAGAGAGAAAATATCAAGATGATTAGCAAACACATACACAAACTTAAAAAATATTGTATTTGTAACAACATAAGGTATTTTTAAAAAGCCACAGTTCATGTTAGCACTGCAACTTAGCATACTCACTACTAATTTTAGTATTAAATGGATGTAAATTTTAAAAATATTTTTAAACTGTTGAATACGATCAGACTAACAAACTAGCACAACTTTGTCACAAACTTATTCTATTGTCTTGATTAAACCACTTACGTTAGCTATGAATAAATATTTAAAACTAAACATGAGGCACCTTTGGAACATATTAAGTTATTTCTTTAAGTTTAATTAGTCTAACAGATGAAGTCCCACGATAAAATGTACACTGATTCTCCCATTTAAATTTATGAATTTTCTAATTTTCATTAACTTACAATCTTCACACAAATTTATCATTTATTTAAACCAAAGTAAATTTTACATTACAGAAACATGAAACTTAATAGAATAGACCACAGCATATACAAAAAAATTAATATGTGAAATATAAAAATCCATTCATGCCATGGATAACAAATTCCATTCTTAAGGTGGAGGTTCACCATGGAAATATCATCACTCTTCAAATTGTGTTTTCCGTTGTTATAATTATGATAAAGGACATCAAAATAGTGCTCCCCACCACTCCGCTGGCCTGTATATTAGCCGCTGCAGTTTCTATAGGCTCTCAGTCAAGGAGACACAGTCAGACGGGAAGGGTGTATTGTCCTTTTATCCCCTCCCTGGTAAACCAAAACACGTGTTGCGAGCGCATTACTTCTCTCTCCCTTCCTGCGGAGCCTACAAGCAGGGTGCCTGTGGTACGATGTTGCCATGTTATCACACCGAGCTCTAACCCACCTTCCTAATCTTGTTGCCAGGTGGTACAGCCGAGCTCTCAGAACTGACCGCCACATGGGTAACCCAACACTGACTGTCGCTTCTCAGTTTACCGTACTGCATGTCTGTCATTCCAAGGTGTCGTGTAACTAAGCATTCTCAAACAATATAAATATTCCATTCCACCCAGTAGCCACATTTGTAACACAAACATGACTACACTTCGTAGTCAAATAGTCAATATTTTTTTGTCGTAATAAAACGTGCAATTGTATCCCCAAATCAAAAAGTTGTGTGTTACAATTTTTTTGTATTGTGTAGGTACAGCATAAAATGCAATTAAAACTGCTACTAATATATTCATTAATATTTATTTCAGTTCATGAGCACTCTATTGTGAGGCCATATCCGGAATGTTTCCAATTTACCTAATTGTATGATGACCATTAGTCAAATTAGGTAGGCACATCCTTCTCCACTGCTTTCTTCTAGCTGTGCTTCCATGTATCCCTTTTCTCAACTTAGTTCTAAGTATGCTTATGTACATGTTTGCGTTAATTTGCAAACAGTACAAGTGTAAATCATGTGACTGATTTCTGAACATATACACAAAACATTCCTAATGAACAATTCCCTCATACGGACTCGTTGCAGTACGATGTTTAGTTTTATGAATGGTACGAACAAATTTGTTTGTCTTCTTAAGTAATGCAATATTACAAATACTTTTTTTTAAAATTATTTATGTTTTAAACAGCTAACAGGAAAACTCACTTGTGAAAGCAAATATATAAAATGTAAATAAATTTTTTAAAATTAATTTAAGTACACTACATTTTTCTTATATCCCGGGACTGTTCCATACTCACCTCATATCACCCCTCATCAGCGCTAAAGATGTAGCTGTTAGGCGGTGACCAAAAGATTTTCACTTCGGCAGTGAAACACGCAGAAAAAGATAAAAGTAGGTATCTGAGTCCTAAATTGTTTGATCCTCAATTTTTTATTCAAATGACTACTATCACCCGAAAAGCCATAAAAACTTGTGAGAATAAATATAGTGGTTATTGAAATTAATTTAAATTCTGATACTCTCAGTTCCTTATCAAAAATCAATACAGCATCACTTCAAAAATGTGAAATGCAGCTAAACATAAGTAATATTTTTGAAGATAATCTTTAGGATGCAGGACATCTTAAACAGTTACACTACAGGTATTGAAGCTACTTAAAAATCTTAGCAATAAATCAACATTACAATAACAAATATGTGATATCAAATTTTAACACTACGCATTACCATGGCAACCTCAAACGTATACATCATGAAATATACATTTTAAATGTCATATGAACACTCACTTGCCTATTTATTACATCAACACCAAAGTATTAATATTAAAAGTATTTGATAATAGGTGATCAAATTTACATACATAGCAACAACCAAGTCACTGTAACAAATCTGCAGACTATTACTTATTGACTGAACATAGAAACATGAATTATTTTGTGTGCTGCCTTTAAACCGTAGGCGAGCACTAAGAAGGGATTTTTTCATATTCTGCCCCTAAGGGGGTGAAAAGGGGCAAAAAGTTTTTATAAGATTTGTCTACATAGCTCGAACCCGACGGTCTATCATCATGACTTTTACAGCAATGGGTCGACCGTAAAAATGCAAATTAGCCGAAGGATTTTTTTGATTTAAAATTTAAAGGGGAGGAAAGACCTGAAATGTATTTCATAGTATTTATCGATAAGTATAAAATCCTTTGGGATACAAAGTTTCTATTTTGCTTCTAAATGATAAAGTTATTTAAAAAGGCCTACCCTCAAAAAATATTTTAGGGCTTTTTTGAAATTTGACTCAAAGTGTAAAAAAAAAGGAGGGGGGGGGGAATATGTTTTTTATGAATTGTCTGTACAACTCAAATCCAACGGGCTAGTTTTGTGATTTTTGCTTCAATTTGATACACATACAAATATATACGACAGGACTTCAAGAAGTTTCGAAATTCGTGATTTAAGGTGGTGGAAAGACGTGAAATGTTGAGATATCAAAGAGCTGTTTGCTTAAATATGATATTTATGTGAAGACTCAAAATACTGTTTCAGGATATTATCCAAATTTGACTTCAAAGAAGTTAAAAAGGGAAAAAATGTGTTTTCGATTTGTGATTTATTCATACCAATCTCGCTGAACTTTAAGATATTGACACAATTTCTGCTTTACTTTTATGCTTACTTAAGCTCCTGAAATGTGGTGCATTGATTTTTCAAAATTGGACTACTGAAAGTGTGAAAAGTAATGAAATGGTATGAAGGTTTTTTTTTCAATTAATCTATATATCTCGAACCCAACGGGCTACCGTCTAGGTTTCCACTTAAATGTTGCACCTTGACTGACGATAAAAACTTTTTAAATTTGATTTGTTTATTTATTATTATTATTATTATTATTATTATTATTATTATTATTATTATTATTATTATTATTATTATTATCCTAATTTGAATCCTAATAAGGTGAAAATGCATGAAATGTGTTTTTAATGAATCCATTATTGCTACTGAACCTGTCGAGGAGTTGCTTTTCACAATATGATAATGAATATGTAAACACCAGTAAACAGATTCAGAACTTTTCTAACTTTGAGCTCTCAGGGATGTGAAGGGACAAATATGTTTTTAAATGAATCAACGACTAAACATTGTCTTTAGAATAGTCCTGTTTCTTCGCAGATTATCACATCCTGAAACAAGGTAGGAATCACACTTTATTTGCTAATGTAAAATTATCTGTTTCGTATCGCAGGAGACAAGTTGTTAGCTTTACATGAAGGTTTGTTAATGAGTTCATAACTATTTAAATGGAGGATGCATTTAAACCCCACAGCACTGATAATTAAAAAGAAAAGAAAAAAATCTAGAAATGTTTTAGAACAGAGTGCGTTATTTTTTTTATGTGATTCCAAACAAAGTGAAAATGTGAGAATTTTACGATAAAGCGTACATTATGGCCGCACAAGCTACAGAAAGTATTATTTAAAAATATGTCGAACATCCCAAAATCCACTGCTAGGTGTTAAGTGCATTGTACACATTACATAACAAAATATTGGGTTAAATTGTTTTATATGTAAATGCATCTCACAATAGATTTTCACTTTTTCTGTTTTTACACTAAAAAAATAAGAATTGATCTATATAATCATTAAACCTATTTTCCCTAAATTTATAAACAAGTACTATTTATAAATTTTTCAGACACACAATGAATATGCACTGCAAAGTTAAAAATAGTACAAAAAAAAATGCAATGAATGTTTTAAATGCTTTATTTTTACAGGTGGTGCTTTCTTCCAAAATCACTGACATTACTGCATTTTATTATGCTTACTAATTTGCTAAGGAAGTATTTTGGCAGAGTATAAGTTTGGTACACCTCTATCTACTAATTTCACAGGCGTGGCCCTAAATCCAAAATACTTCAAACGAACACCACTACAAAAATAAGGAACATAAAACGTAAATATTTTATGTTCGTTGTCATGACAGGAATCGGTTGAGCTGTTCCAGAACCGTAACATAAAATATTTAAATATTTAACAACTATAATCGTACTACCTTTTTAAATTATGGTCATGCGACAAAGTAAACTTAGCCTATATCGTAAAACCAAACAAAAATGGTTTAAAACAACCAAATGGCATACTTCGATACGTGTAACCAAATGTATATTTTGTCAAAACCAAGTTATTTGCTTCAAATATTTTTTTTCTTTTCAGTACGTTGTTCATTACATCATACAGATATTGTTAAACCAAACAAACATGCTTCATGTGTTTGAACAATCATTAAAATATAAGCAATTTTAATTATTTATTTGTTCTGACCATGAAAGCATGAATATTATATTTTTGTAAAGTAACTACAGTACTATACAAATAAAACTAATATGTAATTACGTTAAAAAAATTGGCTGCGCAAGGATTTAAACCTGCGTCTTGTAGCTCGTCAACCGCACAATTTTTCCCCTACACCAATTAACTATGAGAATTATGTGTTTGTTTACGCATACAATGCATGTATTACAAAATTTAACAGTAATTTATTTATTACACAAAGATTAATATCAACCTTATATATTTGCTTGTCAAAACAATCCATTTTTATCAGTGGCGTATAAAATTGCACAAACGCAGCTCTACAAACTATAATGTTCACGGGAATAACACAATTTGCATTATACGTGCACATTTGAATAAATTTCGAAAAGAAGTGTAGGCCCTACGCACATTAGAAAAAAAAATGTATTGCTATGTAGAATAAACAATAACGTAAATATAAAAACGGACACAGATTAGACACTGTATGTTTCGCATCGTTTTTAATTCAAAATATGTCAAAACTATGTATACATAAATAAAGTTATCTTTAGTGTTTTACACCACAATCTTATTTGTTTGGTACTTGTGGAAATTCTTTCTTTCTTCGTCAACACAATGGTACCACTTTCGCCTTCTTATTTATTTATTTTTGCTATGGGAAGTCTTTTTCTCATTCAACATATCTTTACACGTAATGCAATACGCCGCTCGTAACTGCATATAGTATATAAGCGGGTGGGCCAGCACGGCGACGCGACGTGGCATCTCTGCATACGCACGCTCTCTCCCCAAGCAGCGTGAGCTGCTTATGAAGTACTCACTTGACGGCATTGCAACTAGATATTTTACTTGTGTGGGGTTGCGCGCAGCACTCCAGTATTTTATGCATCACGCGAGAACTGTAAGGCTTTTGTTCGTTGTCAATATATGAATTTGAAGAGTAAACTCGGTGAACGACATCTGTATAAGAATACTTAAGTTTATTAATCCTATACAACAAAAAAATTTTTTTACAACCCATAGTAAATTGATCTAAAGGAAAAATATATTGGATTGAATAACAAGCACATTTCACAAAGGCGAGTAAAAATTACGGTTTACAACTTAGATTTCAGTCATTGCACAATAATTACACTCATACTCCGTCAAATTGTGTCACTTCGTGGAGCTAATACAGTCAAACTTAGACAATTTTTTTTTTTTTTTTTACAATTTGGGCGATTGAATCTAATATGTACGATGCATCATAAAAATCTATGAACTGTCTACTTCCTGCATAAGTAATTAATTTGTTCTTAACTTAACATTCTCGGTATTTTCAAACAAAAAGTACCATTTTTGGAGCAAATTCATGAACTGCCCCCTTAAGACTCTGGATAAACTTTTAAAAAAATTTTGTGCGAATAAAGATAATGAATCCAAGACAAAATATGCACTTTACAAATGCTTACTAAACTCTGTCATTAGGAACATTACAATTTTTCACTTTGAAAGTACTTACTTAAAAATAAACAAACATTCATGAAGATTAGTACAAATGCCTACAAATAAACAAAGGTCTCGCATTATACGGAAATATTTAATTGATACAGTTACGAACATTGGATCCCACAGCTGTAAATATAAAGCAAATATTTTCAATAGTTTATTTTTAAACATTATGCCATCTCTCGTGGTACAGTTGCAACAGCCATCTGTAATAGCATACTTTCTTTTTGTTCATTGCTCTGGAATTACTGTATTCATAACTACTTTATATAATGTTCCGCTTGTTTCATGAATTCCACGTAGTACTATACTGTCTTCAACCTGAAGCCGACATTTTGTTCTTGTGGATGCAAACTTGCTGTTTAATTTTATCATCTTGATCTGCTAAAATAGATAATAGATTTCTTGGAATTTGTGGAACATACCACACATTTGTCATGTTAATTTGTGTATTCTACCATAACTGTCGACAATACTTAGATTGTTCCTTGTCCAAGTGCCTTCAGTGCTTCTCGTCCAGCAGTCTTTACGTTACAGGGATTTTAAATGCTTGAAATGTCACAAAGAAACATGACATAAGCAACACGACTTGTGGCTACATTGTCAATTCACCAATCTATTGAATTTAATTCAAGTTGCAATAATTCATTGCAAACTGAAATAAAAATTACAACTTGCTCTGAACATTTGTTATCTGTCTTGTTTTTAGGTGGAAGTCCATCAGCTACCCCCTTTTTGCAATCTCTTATCCAATGTCCCTTCTTTTTGCAGTAGTTACATATGATGTGACTTTTTGTTTAATTTTATTTTACCAGGCTGCTTGTATTGGTCTGTTTTGACTACCAATGCTTCGAGAAAATTTCATATTTTCCCTAGTTTCTCTTACATTGTTAACTTACCAAATTTTTGTGAAAAAAAAATTAAATACACACAAAGATTTGAAGCTACTAAAGAATGATTTAAAGCCATTTCATGGAACTACACTTAGCAGTACCGATATCCCACAAGAATTATTACCTGACGAACTCAATAATTTCTTTGCTACATCAGCTAACCTATGAGCACAACTAGGAAATTCATGTTTCGTAGAACCTACATGTAAAATGGGATTTTCATTTAAATCTGTTACGTAAATGGAAGTTTAAAAAGCTATAAATTTTATTCAAATAAGAGCTGTTGACCTTGATGGAATGAGTATTGAAACGATAAATACTCTACAACACTAATTGTTACTGACATGACCAGCTGAGTTTGTTTGACGCAATCTGCATGGAAGTGGTTCAATACATTTTTTAACAAACCAACAAACAGATCAATGTATACTCTAACGAAGGATATTTGGCATCAACCAATAGGTTAATATATTGGGTTTTGCAGGGTTTTATATTGGGACTACTTTTGTTTTCCATTTTTAACTGGGAATTCCAGATTGTTTCAAGCACATGTCTCAAGTCATCAGTATGCAGACAATACATAGTTACCGACATATTTTCCAATTGAAGAAATTTCACAATCCATAGGCAGAATTAATGACGATGTGAAACTATTACACAATTGTTGCATTGAAAACTGCCTTAATGTTAGGGAAATTTAAGTACGTTTATGACTATAGGGATACCAAAATATCACAACATAATTAGTCACCCCATTGAAATTAACATAAATTACATCCCTGTCTCTCCTTATCATTATCTGAACCTAGGGATAATATTTGACCAAAACATGTGCATAATCTCACCACCTATTCTTGTTTCTTCAGGTAAATTCACAGTGCATGGAATGTATAATATTGACAAACACTGCAGTGAAGGGCTACGAAGATCCTAGTAATTTTTGTTTATAATTATAATTACCGTAAGTGAAAGTGTAAAACTTTAAAAGTGTTTGTTTTAGTACAAGTACTAAGTGAACTATTTGATATGTACTTCTTTTATTTAATAATATAAAAACATACAGTACTAACCGTATTTTACAGCATCACCTTAACACTTTTTAACGAATCATTTCAATGAAAAAAAAAATCTCACTAAAAATGCCCATGTATTGCATTCACATGCAGATGATGTCATTCACACGGCTGAAAACATTAGATACAAAACTGTGACAACACACAATCATTAAGCTCTGCTGATGACATGTCATAATTGATCACTTGAGTATTCTAGTAATTTTCTTTCAAGAAGTTATAAAACACTTTGTTTTTATTTGTAGGTCTAGAAAAACTTGCTGTAAATTTAGAATCATGCACCTGTACTTTACGCAGGGAAATTAATTGTTCATGGGAAAAAACCCACAATTTGACAGTAACCAGCGATTTGATTGTTGAGGGAGGGGAACCTGCAGAATTTATTGTTTTTTTAAATGCATAATTATGTATGAGCTCTGTACAAGCAAGCAGTTGGTGGCCCTGGCAGTGTCATCATTAATAAACAATAAAATTTAATTTGTGATTTTCCACGCCGTTTCAAGAAAAATCAGCATTCCTAGTACGAGTGCAGCAAGAAAGTTAAGTTTACTTCTTAAGCTTTGTATTGAGCAATATGTATCTGATTTGAATGTTGATTGGTTTGATAGCTCTGTAACAGGTTCTTAACAACAGGGATACTATATTTGCAAAAAAATTTGTTTTGGAAACATTTGAAGGGAATCTTGAATCGACTAATATGAACATAATCGTATTGTTGCATGCTGTGTTTCCGAGGGCGGGCTGGATGGGGCCTGTGTCGAAAAAAACCTTGAGGGCTGGCCCATGACTCAAAGCCCGAGTGTCTCACAGTGGGAATCCCTCCGAAACTACGTCATAGATACCTTGTCCCAACTGCGCGTTTACCCTGCAAAGCGGTGTACGTGACTCAAATCACATGCGAAACATGATGAAATGTCTAATTTTAGACCCCTGTAATGCGGGGAAGACCCAACTGTTTGGCTAAGTATAAAAGCTCCGAATCGACAAATCCGGAGAGAGTTCACTATTGGTAGTGCTAGAGGAAGGTGCTACGCCTGTGGAGAGAGACTGGTGGAGACATCTTAGTGACGTCAGAGTCTACTGTGAGGCGGCAGGCGGCTACCTTCGGAGCAGTGTTGGGCGAATCAAGAGGACTGCTGCGGCGGGCTGACAGGCGAAGAGGAGGTGCGCGACGGGAGTCGAACAGAAGACCTCAAGAGTGAAGACAGCGGTGCACTCAGAGTGCTGCGCAGCACATGGTAAGCCATCACCACTTCGGACTGATAAGGTTGTACATTGTCCCTATTTGAAAGCCTGTTGATTGGATATATGACTGAATTTTATTGTGATTTGTAATTTTCAATTAATTGATGGTAGACTTTTTTTTGTGCTTTAATTGTCCAAGCTAATTAACGTGTCTGTGACACAGGAGTAATTGTGTGCATAACTAATTGTGTTGTGAAAGTTATAGTTGATTACTGTTTTGTGTATTTCGTAGCTTTGTGAGCTATTAAATCCAGTACTTAATTTAACTCTTTTATTTCTAATTATAAGACCTCTATCACAAAGAACTCATGGGAATTGCCCACATATAAAGTTTATGTCTCAAACTTGTAACAGTATTACCCTCAATTGTATAGAAAAAATAATATATGCACCTAAAATTTGTATTAAATATACTTTGACCAAAATTTGGTATGTGATAAAACACACTTTGTTTTCTTCTTTCATATTTGTGTTTACTTAAAGTAATTAGAAATATCAGTTATTTTAAAGTTCACTAATCTTACATGTAGTGCTACTTTTGTCCCACTACCTTTTTTATTTGTTTTGAATACAATATTAAAATAATAAAACCTTAACGAAAAATCTCTATATTATGCATTACAGATCTTCTTGAAATCTTACTGTAAATTTGTCTACTTTACACAACTTACTATCCAATTGGGGCATACTATCAAACTGAGGAGTTTAGGATATTTTTAGCTATTGGATCACGGGCACTATTAATATTCTCAATACATTTATTTAAATTATAATTACTATTATTAAACATAAAGAAAGTGATATCATTAGCGAACATAACCGTACAATTTATATTGTCCTGCAAGTTATTACCATGATCAATGACTAGAGTGGTCCCAAGACGTACCCTGTGGGACACCATAATTCATCTTAGTAGCCTCAGACATAATACCATCTACTTGAACCTTAAAATATCTATTTTCTATGCAAGATTCCAAAAATTTTACATTATTTCCCACATTTATCCCATAAGGCTATAGTTTTTTTAAAAATAGAAATCACATGGTCTGCACAATTGAAAGCTTTGTATGACATAAAGTCGCAAAGAATTGCATGTGTTTTATGTCCCTTTTCATAACCTTCAATCACAGAGGAGATAAAATATTCTACGGCATCACATGTAGACAAACCAGTCCAGAAATCATACTTAATTGCACATATAAAATTATTAGCCTCAAAATATTCACATAACTACATATTTAAAATCACTTCTTGCATATTCAAAATCACTTATATCACTTTACTCATGGTTGGGACAGTAGAAATAGGCCTATAATTAGAAACATCCTTCCTGTCATCTTTCTTAAAAATTGGGATAAGTTTGGCAACCTTAAATATATCAGGAAACACACCCTCACATAAACAAGCATTGATACAATAAGTTAAAGGTACGACAATTTCATAACTTAAAACTTTAAGAAGATCATTAGAAATCTTAATATATAAAATGAAGTGTCCTGACACACACATACACACACAAACACTCTCACTCACTCATCAACGCACAGCCCAAACTGCTGGACCTAGAGCCACGAAATTTTGAGGGAAGCTTCCACTTGCCCCGTAGGCACCCACTAAGAAAGGATTTTTCGAAATTCGATAAATAAGGGCGTAAAAAGGGGTAAAATGTGTTTAAAAGAATCCTTAATATCTCATTAACCAGGAATGCTATCATAAATTTTTAACTTCATAATATTGCTCAAAGAAATGCATATTCGCAAATTTTTCGATTCTGTGAAATTCGAAAATTAAGGGGGTGAAAAGCCGTAAAATGTGTTTTTCATTAATCAGTGATTTCTCCTAAACCATTTCAGATAGTGAAGTGATTTTTTTTAAATGATGCTTAAGTAAATATCTAAAAAGTATTTTTACAATTTTTCGAAATTCATCCTTGAAAGCTATTAAAAAAAATAAAACATGTTTTTTTATTAATCCCACTTATCTCCTAAACCAGTGGAAATATTTAAATGGTTTTTGCTTTCAACAAATCTTACGTAAATATAAAAAAAAAGTAATTTCAGGATTTTTCGAAATTCGTCCTTGAAAGCTGTTAAAAAATGTGATTTCAAATAATCATCTGTACCGCTTATATCAGTTGAGATATCGAGATGATTTTTTGATAAGAATGAAGCTTATGTAAATATCTACAAATCAAATACAGGTTTTTGTGAAATTCGAAAATTAAGTAGGTGAAAAGCAGTAAAATGTTACAGTCTGCCGAAAAAATAAAATGATCACGGAGAAATAATTCAACAGTCATTTCTTTTTGCCAACCTACTCACAAATAAAACCTCTTTGGACTGTAGCCACTACATACGAAAGAATTATCACAGCATGCCTTTAACATTCACTCAGGTATTGTATAAAGTTTGTGGTGTGGAAGGGGTGAGGTTCATATCCCATGCAAGACTTTGCGATGGGAATTACTAAGACACCATACGAGCATATTGCACACACTCTTTACACTGAGCTAGGACAGTTAATTCACTGTTATTGAGTATGCTAGCTGTTAAATGCCTTCATCGCATATTTTATCCAGAGTTACTGTTTACATTACATAATTTCTTGCGGGCAACGCCGCAGCCCGGCCGGCTAATATAATATATGTCTTTGATTTTAGATGATTTCATTTTAGCAATAATCTCAACCATCTCTCCTGGGTTTACATATTTCCACACAAAGTTAGCAGGGTCTATACTAAACACTTCCTTATTTAAGAGATCATCCACACTGTGCCGTATTATATACGTCACGACTTATATAAATTAAATATTAAAATGTTTTGTCTATTTTCTCATAAGTTTAGGTTCATTTTCTTAACTTTTTTTATTTCATTGATATTATCTTGTTTACATTATACTAACAGTATTTTGGTGTCATTCAGTAATTTTATTTTACTCTGGATGTTTCAGTACATTTTATTTTTCGTT
>PNEQ01000171.1:0-42054 GCA_003012365.1 Medauroidea extradentata
CAGGAAGCAGCCACCCAGACACCAGGGTATATAAGGACCTGCAACTCTTACATCTGCCAGTTGGTCTCCGACTCCGACTACCTGATGATGGCAGCTGCAACGACTGCCGAAACGTCGCAAGACAATCTTCAGACGCGGCTCACACCCACAAGCCAAGAAAATGCAGACAACGGCCGCGAAAGCCTGCGATCTATTTTATTACCTAAAATTTCCTACCTGATAAAAATTAACAAGTTTGATTAAATATCTAACCATTTACACTTAATTTTAACATAATTTAAAACATTTAATTAAATTTTAAATAATTGCCTCCATCCCACTTCTGACACCAGTGTTACAAGTTTCGGGCTATGTACGTTTGGGGATGGAGGTCTTTGATAAAATAAAAAAAAATAAAGCTAACCTAGTTTATTTACAACTGTATATACAAAAAAAACCTATGTCTATAACAATTTACCACAATAAATGTCAAACAGAAGAAATAACCACAACAGTGAACCTTCGATAACTCGTTCTAAAAGGGGAGAGAAGCTGTCCGAGTTACGATTTGTCCGAGTTGTCGAGGGACATCCGGGGAGGAGGGGTAATCAGTCATTAATCACAAGAAATGTGAGGAAATCAGTACGCTATCATTTCTACAAGCAAAAGAGGCGGCAATATATACTGCCTTGTACGTATCAATTACAGGAGGGGGTAGTGGGGAAATTATCACTGTAACGTGGAGAACTATAAAAGAAAGAATGTCAAACAACCTGGGCCGCAGATTCCTTTTTATTTATTTTCATGCTACTTCTGGCTGATCTTTTTTTATCTGTGCTAGAAGATGGTACCAAGGCACCCTTCTACCACATAAAAGTTCTCACCTCCTTATCTTGTCTGGCTGAAGTCAGTCTATGTGCGTGCGTGCGTGTGTGAGAGAGAGAGAGAGATAAACTAGGGTGGTAGAGCGCGAGGGGAAGTAGTCAAGGTCAACTGGTACAGTCTCAACAGTAATAAAAACACCGCACGTGACCACACGCAACTCACGAGATGTTTATGTGAAAAATTGCTCAACACCAGCATGTCACAGTGTCTGCAGCCAGATGCTAGTTTCCTACGAGAAATTGTTTTTTTTCCAGGGCCTCTTTGTTAGGATACGAGGCGAGGAGCAACGTAAATCTCAGTCTACCTTTCCTCCTTTTTTTTGTTTAGTTGAAGTCTACGGCCGTGGTTGAAGTGATAATGTACGCTTGTAGGCCTCCCTTCTTGTCTTGGCTGCGTCGTCATAGATCAGTGACGTCTTACACACACTTTACACTTAAAATAAATTTCTCAGATACCATTAACATTAACGGGAACTCAATAAAAGCCCATTCATTTTAATCATTTAACTTGTTCAAAAGCGAGGCCCTCTAGAATTTGCAGCCTGCGGCAAATGCCCCTTTCTGAACCCCCTTTTTATAATTTACTAAGCCATGTTTTTTTTTTCGATATCGTGCCGGCTTCTACCGTAGTTGGTTAGGCGCCAGTTTACAGTGCAAGAGGCCCTGAATTCAAATCCTTGCTCGGGCATAGATGTTGTGTTGTTCTTTCACCTCACTTCACCCTCATTGGCTTGTAAGACGTAGTTAAAGGGCCGTAAAACCCTCTCATAACCTCGCCTACATTGCAATGCAAACCAATGGCTTTTAATTTATTTTATTAATGTCTGGAACAAATTGATTTGCAATCTTGAATTTATCACACAATTTTATTTTTCATGGCATATCGCTTTCATGGTTCGGGCGATAAAAATCTGATTCTGATACTACACAGCAATGTTCAACCTCTCTCCTCCATCCCATTTTATCTAGTACAACACAGTAGTTCTAATGTTACGTAATGGTACACTATTTCCATGAGAAATGTATAAGGTTTGGTTGCCCACTGCTGCATTGTATGTTGCATAATATTCCTAGTATTGGGTCTTTATCTACATCGTTCCTTCAACTATGTGACGTCACTTCCCCCGGATAGACTGGAAAGTGACACTCTGGCACACAAACAAGCAAACTAACACAACAGCTTTCTCATTGTCTAAAACTGAACCAGAAATTGTAAACATGCCCACTTTCTCATGTTTCATTCTTAGTTCGTTAATAGTATTGTCCAAAAACCACTGTTCCTTTCGGTTCTATAGTACGTATGGTGCTGTCTATGACCGAGTGATCACTCTGGTTTGAGTCAGTACGTAATATGTAAATAAATGTCTACATGACAGGTAAGTACTTATCAAGAACTTACCGAATTCTGCAGTGAAGAGAAGAATGTAAATTTGATTAAATTCTGGTAAGTTGAATATACAATAACAGGATAATTTGGTAACATAGGTAATGTTGCAAGAAGTTTTATTACCATGTTGTTAACTTTACTTACTTACTAGATGTTGAAGGTTACATCATTGGTGATCTTTATGACTTAGAAAGAGATTGTTTACTGAGATGTAGTTTAGATTGCTTATAGCACTTGTTAGTAAACAGCAATTAGCATTACCCTTACTGCCAAGTTACGTTACCCACCATACTTCTTTTTTAATGACGAATATAAAATTTTATTTAATACATTTTTTGGCACTCAAAACAACATCATTACAACCAACACTACATCAGTCAACAGACAATCCTGACTTCGATGTTTCTGGAGAAGATTCATTGTCCAGTTCTTCACAAAGAGGTAAACCCCTTCCAAAACAAAAAAAAATGTATGTCCGTACCAATATCCAATTTTCTGAAACTCCCTTCAGTGATCCTGCTCAATCAACCTATGCTCATATCGAATCCACCATTGCTGAGGATGGCATTTCTACTAGCAAGCCTGCAATCACACCATCTGAAAATCAGCGGACTGATCCTAAGGGAAGAAATAAACAGTTCGATTTCGGCACATGGCTTGGTATTAATTCTAGTGTAAGTGAGGAATTAAAAGTCGTGATATCAATCAAGATTTTCGAAACGTTTATCAGTTAAGATAATGTACAAACGATGATCGAACAAACAAATGTATATTCAGAGCAAACTTCATTAATGTACAGTGTAAATCAACACCAAAGTGGGTCACAACTAATGTGGGAGAAATTAAATTTCTTGGAATTATTTGTTACATGGGACTTATTCGAAAACCAATGATGCACTGTCATTGGAGCCAAGACAGTTTACAGAAAGATGACTTCAGTCCATCAGTGATGAACAGAAATAGATTCGAGTTGCTGCTAAGGCTATGGCATTTTTCAAATAACAAGGAATAGGTGGAAGACGACTGACTACACAAGATTTCCCCTTTAGTTGAAAAGATAACAAATTAAAAAAAAAATATACATGCTGTCAAAGTCAGTGTGTGTTGACGAATCTTTGGTACCATACAAAGGAAGACTGGCTGTCAAACAGTAGGCCTATATTCCCAATAAAGCCAGCAAGTATGGAATAAAGTTATTCAAATTATGTTGTGCACATGACTATACTTAGAATTTGTGTGTTTACTGTGGAAAGGAGAGGGATCAAAGTGGAGCAGTGCCTTAGGACTGTTTGATGTTGGAATAACTATAGTTACTGATAATTATTATTCCATCTACAACTTGCATATTGTCTTTTGGATAGAAAAATTCATTTATTGGGAACACTGAGGAAAAACCAAAAAGAGAATACAAAAGAAGTAATTTGTTAACAGCTGAAAAAGGAGAAGTTATTGCCAAAGAAAACGAGTGAGGCATTGTTATTTGGAAGTGGAAAGATAAGTGTGACGTACTCATGATTTCCACAAAACATACGTATGAAATGGAAGTTATGGAATTACTTGTTATGGAAATTTCAAAGCCAAATATGATCTTAGATTACAACAAAGGCAAAACCGTCCACTGACATTTCAAATCAGACGTCAAAATACAACATGTGATTGCAAAGGACGTAACTTCGACACAGTTACGACACACCCCAAAACACTCCCCTGCTCGGGACTCAAACCTGGAGCAGAGTTGCACAAGATTTGTACCACGTACAGTATTCAAACCGTACTCCAGCACAATAGTAGAATCAAAAGCAAAACGGGGAGTCGCGTTAAGAACGGGGAAGGAGGGCATCAGAGTTACTAGACTACCAAGGTAGGGACACACAGATTATGTAATACAAACTTTATATTGAGCACATCATTTACAAGGGTTAACATGTCAGCCAATAAGAAAATCGCAGCTCAATCTGACGGAGGAAAGGGATCTACCTGAGCCGGATCAATTACTTGAAAAATTCCAACGGTGTTTATGCTTACCGTCGTTCTGGCTGAAACAGAAGTAAGATAGGTGCAAGCCTGCCAGAGTCCCGCTAGCGACTGACTCTCGGGAAGGCAGTGGCCATGAAGAAAGCAAATGGTTGGGAAGGGGGAAAGGAGGGATACACGCACACGTCAATAGTGAGAGGAGAAGGAATTGAGTATAGCAGTGCGCATGGGAGTGGTGGCGAGAACAACATTCCAATGCTGGGATTTCAAATGTTCACGGTCTTAGCTCACTCAGGCTACAGCCCATTACAACCCCCCCCCAATCCTATTCTTCTCTTCAATATTGAAAACCAGTTCAATCAGTCATGGGGAGGGAGGGGGTTTACCTCACAAAACTAACAAAGGTCAGTCCAACCTGGGGACTGTCGGAGAAGGGAGACACCACTGCCAGACTGTTAGCCGAACGTGCGTCACCAAGGAGGGGGTCCCAGGAACACCACATGAAAACAAAGCAATATTTTAACTCATGATTTGACAATGAAACATTGTAAAAACTCTCAAGAATCCAAAATTTCAAGGAATACACAAACTGAAAAATCATAATCCATGGCACATCATTCAATTACAAATACATATTCCAATAAACAATATGACAACTTTGACGGATCCACCACAACACAATAAAGTCTATTTATGCTCACGAATATCATAGAAAAAGTCCATATTTAAATATTGACCTAAAATTATCACTGGTGTAAGTAATCATTCTAAAAAGTACCTAAAGATTATCAAATCACATACTTATTAAACAATTCAAACATTTCAGCTTTACACACGAATGATTCACTAATATAATTCACCCAATAAGAAGATAAAATTCACAAACATTTAAAGACCACCAGCGGTTAAATAATATAATATTTCTTGTAAATAATTTCGTCAAACTTGCAACTAAGCGTGTGACTTAACTATCTTAATATTACCTAGTTGTATCCTTATGACTAACACACTTCATTCTTCTCCATTCAAAGCATGTTAGTCAGCTATCCTACATTAATTCAACTCTCGCTACTACTTCCAAAACTACAAGTTCTACAATTAACCTAAGCAACCTGTTTGTACTACCTAACCACACATCACACGACAAAAACTCGCAAACACAACGTAAATGCCGGCAATAAAACACACAGAACACCACGAAAAAGGAAACACCAAACATCACGAAATGGCACAAAACAACACAGAGCAGGCCTGCACCGAATGTCTTGAACGGCCGATCTTGAAGCTTGACAACCACCGGACCTGGAACAACTATCCCACCACATTAATCATCACCATCTTCACGTGGGACTGATTTCACATGGGATACATGGGACTTCCGGACCACTTTCCCAGTTTCCGGGTCTTGATGTAACCAAGTGTTAGGACCAAGTATCCTCAACACCCTGAGCAGCCTCACAAAGGACGGTTGCAATTTACTAGTCATAGCAACACAACAAGAGGCCAACATATACGTACGACAGTAAACCAGGTCACCCACTGCAAAATTTGCCGGAGCCCGGCCTGTGCTGACCCTAGCCTGCACGCGACGCTTAGCGCTTTCCTAGTTTCCAGCTACCTTGTGTGACAGCAATTCCCGTTGTGCATCGGTCAATGGCATTGGTGGGGTTGGAACACTACACACATTCAACAGAGGGTGGATCAAATCACGTCCAAGGAACACCCTGGCCGGAGTGGTTTTCGTGACTTCATGGATAGAGGAGTTGAATCCTACCGTAATTAAATCAATATCTTCATCCTACACAGAATGGTCTCTGTGGTAGAAGACAGTGAGAGCCACCTTCAAGTACCTGTTGAAGCGCTCCATAGTGTTTCCACAAGTATAATAAGGACTATTCATGTAGTGCC
Source organism: Medauroidea extradentata (assembly GCA_003012365.1). Classification (NCBI taxonomy): domain Eukaryota; kingdom Metazoa; phylum Arthropoda; class Insecta; order Phasmatodea; family Phasmatidae; genus Medauroidea; species Medauroidea extradentata. The sequence continues at coordinate 6,133 of PNEQ01000171.1, forward strand.
GGACAGCCCAGCGAAAACACATATCAGAAAACTCAAGAGCCCCAAAATAAGGCACATTTTCACTTACCAAATTCACTATAGGCCCTACAACACTCCAAACCCCCTCAAGAAAGATGATTTACAATTGTCCTAGTCTTCATATTTCACATGGAAATAACAAACACAAACTGTGAGAACACATCAAATACAATTAGAATACAGAGTGACGTGTTAAACGAAGTTCAAAAAGTTTCTTACAAAAATGAATTTATAATGTGCATGATGTACATCATTATCTTCAGGACACGAAATATTGCAAATCTAGTTTTGAATCTCTTTCATGTGGCTTAACATGTCTCTATTCAAGCTGATTTATTTTAAGTTAAGCTGAACTGGAGATAACCGAAACTAATATTCAAGCTAATATTTGAATTCGGTACATTTTCCACAAAAATAGTGGTCTCACACCTATTAGCTTTTGCTCGCTGCACAATGATATCCCTGAATATAGATTCACTTGTTTGGCTATGCAGGCAATACTGCATTAGATTTCTCTGTTCTCTTATAAAATACGCATCACATAATGCGTGACCTTGAAAGTCCTGACAGTGATGTGCACCAGTGTGTATGGAAGGTTAATGAATACTTTTAAAATAGCCAAAAATCATAAAGCAAAAACAACAGTCCCTGGCAAATAAACATCACAAAATGCCCACCAATAAAAACACAGAAGAGAACAGAAAGTGGCACAGTAACAAATGCACAAAAACCAGAAGAAGCTTTAGTATGCAAACAATAGCTAAGTGGAAGCAATGCATGATTAAACTAAGGCTGGGCTACCATAAGCAGGGGCAAAGAAAAATAATTATTTAAATAATAAAATAGGCTCTCTTGCCATAATAATTAAATAGGCTCTCTTGTCATAATAAACAATTGATGCCAGAGGAAACTATATGAAATGAGAAATTTGTGGTTGCTCAAAATTATTATTTAATTTTCTGTGTAATATTATTATTTTTAAAAAATAGATTACACAAATAAATAATTGCCATTGAATAGTGCATTACTGCTACTGTACTGAAAATATTAAAGCCCAAATCTTGCAGGCAGAGTTAAATGTAAAATAGTAAATTGATTATACAATAATTATTTTTTTCTTAAATTCACAATAAAATATTATCAAAACAATAAATACCCATTTTATAGGCTAAATAAGTACCATACATCCGAATCAATGATGTAATAATAATTTTAATAGTAAAAAAAAATATTATAAATAAATTGGATGAAACCGTTAGGCATGATAAAATTTTATGTTGATATAAAATTTTAATTTATTATTTTAAAAAAATTTACAAAATATTACATTGTAAAAGGAGTTAGTGTGACAGCTGTTGATTTATAGATTAAATAAAAAAAAATTTGTTGTGGCTTATCTGTTCAAAGTCCCGCAGTAAAAGAGTACAGCACACCGGGATGTCTTCATGTTTCCCAATTACAGTGGTGAGACAGAGAAGGCGAAAAGGTGAAGAAAAGGCCCCAAAACAGTCCAGAATGACTGGACATCATTAGTTGAGACTACAGGTCAGCTCCTCAATAGTCCAGCATGTGAATAGGCCAGGACATGAATACGCCAAGACGGGAATAGGCCACCACGCAAATGTGCCAGGCCGAACATCAACCAGAACGTGAACCCGCACTACACAGAAATTAACCAAAAAATTATATAAATATGAATTTGAATAGAACATATAACCTCTCGTAGGAAAATTACTCACCAGACGAGAGCGAAGAGAATCACTTGACGAAATTACAGACGAAAGGACCACAATTCAAGATTTAAAAACAAATATAGCACTACAGTTTTTACTACATGAAGATTTTGAAAAGCTACATTATATAAAAGAAGTAAATCATGGCAACTCAAGTGCCCAGATCGGCCAAAAAGGGAGGAACATCAAGAACACTCACTCATCTTGACAATGTCGTGGTTGACAGCAAAGTGTTAAGAAATAAACAGAAGAAGGTGTAGAAACGTCGAACAAACGACCATTGAAAATGATCAGCAACAGTACCAACATCAGCAAAGTGAGCATAGAAGCACAGTAGCTTGTGATAATCACATAATCAGAATCACTAAAATTATCTGGATCGGTACGTTTCAAGATTTCTTTGTATCTGATAACTGTAAGAACATCATTATTATGCACATAATAGTAAATAAATGCAATCCTCAAACTAGATGTGCAAATATTTAAAAGTGTTATCTTAACAAGCCTATAAATGGCAAAGTTGCGAAGTCATTTTGTGTATCTGTATCCAATGCATGGAATGAGCTCTCAGAAGAAATGAGAACCATAACATCTACATTGGGATTCAAAAACCATTTTAAAAAGTTTTTTTCTTTCTTCCTAGCAACAGGCTTAATTTGAAAAATTCTTGTTTCCCAAAAGTTTTCTCGTACTTTTAAAATATTAGTATTAATTAGTTTTTTAAATTAAACATGTTATTTTATTTTAAAACAATAGTTGTTATTTTAAAATGTTTGTACTAGATCATATTGTTGTGAGCCGCGACTGTCTGGCTGGGCGGTGTAGTACAATACTGTGGTGGCGGAGCTAGGACAACCCCTTCCCACCCGCTCCTCGGCGCCGTGGCTGTCGGGCAGGGTGGCGAAATACAATACAGTGGCGGCAGCGCTAAAAGACCTCGGGTGCTGCATGGATTGTATTACTCCATGATAACCACCTGCACCCAATACCGGGTAACCGAGGGAAATATCGTAATCTGGAATGTTCCTGTTCCCTCTTTATCTCTCGGGGTGGTGCTTGACTCTGAAGCGGCACCTTTCCAGGCGGTTGAAGAACAGAGACCTGCCGAGATAATTCGAGAAGTAGGGGTGGGTATATAATGGAGAGCTGCAGCAGGAGCGAGAGAGTTTTGGCTAGCAGGTGCCTGGTGCGATCTCAAGTGATAGTGACAAGTATTGGATTGCGACGACTGTTCGAGGGTGTCCAGCGAGTGGGACCGCAGCAAGTAGTAGGAAGAAGGTGATTCTAGGTCAGAAAATATTTTTCGGTATTCTTTCATTGGGTCCACCATTGTGAGTGACTAGTAACCTTTCCATATACAGAGAACTTATGAAAATGTATATTTTTCCTTTTATGTAAATACAGTGAACCCTCGATAACTCGGACCTCGATGTCCCGGACTTCCGTTAACTCGGACAGAATTTCAAAAAACAAAATTAATTTTAATTTAAAAAAAAAACTAACATAGGTCGTGTACACCCACTCTTCTCCTGCCAGGAAATTTAGTTACATGAAACCCTAAGGGCCCACAGCGAGCATACACGACCAATGCAAATTTTGAAAAAATTTAACTCAAGTCAACAAAATTGATTTACAATAGCAGAAAAAATTGTACTTTACAAGTAACAACTAGATTAAGCCGAAAAACTTTGTTGGTCTAGATAAAGAATGTGTATGCAAATGCTTGGTCGTTAATGTGTTACGACTTTTGTCCCATTATCAGATATTATGGCCTTATATTTTTGTTTGTATCCCTCTCTGCCATTCTTATACACACCTTAATTAAATCAGGAACTTTAGATATCTGTTTTACGAAAAAAACCAAACCCAAAATGAGAGTAATCATCCTTCACTATCACGAAGTATTTTGATCCACAAAAACATATGGTTTCAGAGGGACCACAAAGATCAATATGTAAAATTTCACAAACATCACTCTATCTTGAATTACTTGGTGGACGTGGAAGCTCTTTCAGCTGGCAAGCTCCCGAAAATCGATTACAGGATGCGAGTAGTTGGCAAGCTGCCAGGCGAATGTCTGCTAACAGAGCTTTCAAAAGTGGTTTATAGATATGGCGTTCTGCTAAGAGTTGTTCCACGGTACTCCGAATTGCTGGATGCTGTTAGAGTTGTTCCCCAGCCATCGGGATATCGGAATTCTGATAAGGTGTAACCCCAGTCTGTGCATTGATTTGAAAAGAATTATGAAGAAATAAGTGTAGGGCAGTAGCCCAAGAATGTAGAGAAGTTAGTTGGAGTGGCAACATAACATGCACAGGTAACGCCCACAATAATTTCTTCTTTCAAACCTATTTTGGACTTGGTTGAACTCTACTAAATTTTTTCTGTGTATGTGGCCATTAGGGTGTCTGAGTATGGTTTTCACCACCCAGTATTCTTCCTTTACTCATTAAGATGTGGGAACCTTATGATCTTCGTTTGGACTTCATGGGTGCTAAATTTTTCTCTTCAGTTTTCTTCAAGATGTTTTTCGGTCTATTCTTTAATTTGCGTGTTCGTGAGTGCCCCAAGCAACTGATTTTGTGTATTGCAATGCTGTGAAGGACTTGTTAAACTTTGTTCAAAACTTTCTAAAAATAAATCAAGAATACAAGTCAAACTATTTTAATTTCTTTCATAGCGACGCATAGTTTTTGCATAAAACCGTAGACTTGTTGCATAACCTCCAAATTAACCTAATCTAAATTTCACAACGTAAGATTATCACAAGAAAATTGGTAAAAGGTGAGTAAGGCTACAAAGTCTGAGAAGAGGAATTTGTCTACTGTTGTGGGCTAACGAATTGCCCGTATTCCTAGGGTTCATACTTTATCGTATGCTTGGCGAGTACAACATGTATGAGTCCGGCCTGGGACAAGTGGCGGCTCAAGTGGGGCACGAGTACGAGGTTTGACAGTGAGAGCCAGGGTGAGATGCGACAATCTATGATTTGCTTCGTTTCTACTGCAATGAGAATTTGGAATTTCCCAATATTCCAATTTGATTTTCCCTTCATCTTCGTAACATTAACCTCCATTTTCACTTATGTATCCTCTGTTTTCTTGACAAGTCAAATCGGGTATCCTTCTGTCACAACAGACGTATTAAATCTTACAAATATCTGCAAAAACATTTCACAAATGCAGCCGGATATCTTTCCGTCAAAACTGACATTCATTTTTACAACCACCATCAAAAATGTTTAACAAATTCAGCCATGTATCTTTCCGTCAAATTTGACGTATTCATTTTGTAAACGACATCCCCGAGAACTTAAAATGCCTCGGCTCATAACCTGACAAGTTTAAAATACCGACTTAAGACCTAGGCAGCAAGAACAGCATACAACCGACCTGTCTGAACATCTTTTACACACTGACACGCACTAACTTTGTGCCACCAACATACACAAATATGTTTTTTAATGCCAACTTTAACACAATAGGCTGGGTAGACATTTCTAACAAAGCCTGGAAGAGCAATAGTGAAGCAAGCAAGAAAAATTTCTATGTTTTGAATACTTCAATATACATACTTTACTATATAACTGAGTTTCTGTATCAAATCTTGTTATTCACAATGTACAACCTTTTCTTAATATGCAGCAATAAGCTTCAAATAAAATATATATAGGGTTGGAATGTTTCCAAAAAAACTGCTGCAGCTATACTGGTCTACTGAAATGCTGCAAACATAGTCTTACACATCATAATGTATATTTGCTATTAACTCACCAACATAGTATCCAAGATGTTGCAATTCCTGAACCAGTTGCTGTTTCTGGTCTGGACTCATACGAGCGAATACAGCACACCTTGTCACCAGTTTCTGGACCGTTTCTGGACCGCATGTTTTCAACAAGCTCCATGTCTTGCCAGTCATGACAAAGCTGTAATCTGTCCCCGATTTCTCAAGGACTGGATGGTTTGGATCCTCGTCTATAGCACCAAAGTGGGTGACGTTTACTGACCCTGATTCAAGACTTTCTAGACTACCCAAACTAGTGCATTTTGTGATGTTTGATTCAACAGTGTTCTGTAAACACAATAAAAATTCTTTAGAAACAATTTTTAGGTCTAACAAAGAGTGACTGTTTTGCAGTCAATCATATCTTCAAAAGTCTCACGAGTTCTAAATACATAAAATATGCATTTTTTACTACAACGTTTGAAGAAAATGTTAAGTCACTAATACACAGTACAAGCATTATTTTTACAAAACTCGTGCAGAAAAAAATTTTATTCTATAAATATAAAAAGAGAAATTTATGAAAAATAAATAACTTTTCCTCCTGCTTTTCAAGGTAACTTATAAAACCTCATATGCTATAGTTTTAAGTTTTTCCACAAAGTATGAAAATTACATAATTAATAGATAAAAATCTAAGGGCAGCACTTGTTATGAGTTTAAGATGGCCAATGCTGTTGGATTACTGTTCACTGCATTGTATAAAACCTTTTTCAACTAATCTCAGATTGAAGATATCATAATTTTGAACAACCAATTTCAGCAGTTCTAATATCAAGTCCTTATTTCAGTTTATGTGCATGGATAGCCAGATCTAAAAGTGTATGTTATTTGAGAGATTGTGTTCCTCCTTTGTAACCTGTCAGGTGGTGGCATTGAGCATTTACTAATAAAACATTTGAAGCAGCCAGTGTCAGGGGGGTGACACTGGATAGGGCCTACGACCTCTTATTTGAGCACTCACAATTGTGTATTGCTAACTTTCTGATGGCTCTGAAAAATTAAACGAAGTTAATTGAAAACATATATTTCACAAAGTTTCTGTAATTAATGTGCACAATTGTATTTTATAAATATAAGTGTAAAATAGTAACAATATAAAGTAATAGACAGTCTACATTTAAAAATTTAGCTCGATGGAAGTTTTTACTCGTTGGGTTTGTCAACTTGATCGTTAAATTTTATTGATTTCTGTCCGCACCACGTGCGAGTTGTGAGAAGCTGTTGTCTTCAAGTTGTAATTTCTTTGAAACATGATTTCGAAGGTGAAAGTTTAGTGACTTATGTATCTTGAGTGCCGTTTATTGCTATATTTGTGCGATGTATTGGATATACAACTAAAAAAAATTTGTGTAGTAAAGATTTGAGTGCCTTGTTACGGACACCATAACCAAAACATTTCCCCAAAGTATCTCTTACAAACTCATACCACAGTTGATATGTACGAATAAATTACTTACACATACATGTATACACATCTAAAGCTCCCAATAAATGTCCTGCATTATTAAAATTAAAAAATAAATAGGGCTACACTGCTAATGATGTTGCTTTGCAAGGACAAAACTAAATTCTCTTTAAACATCGTTAAACTGAAAATATTCGTAAATAAAGAAAATCAGCATCTTAATTGTACACGGTGTAGCAAAAAATTAAATTTTACTTGTCTTCTTTGATAGAGTTTTATTAAATAAATATAGAACTAAGCCGGCAATTTCCACTACAATTTGTTAGTGAGGCCAAAACGGCCTAGAAAGTAAGATGCGAGTCTTAACCTGGGAGTGCCAATTCTGTCCTGTATATGCTCCTTGGCCATTGAGTCAAAGTATGTGTTAGGCTGAACCAGTTATCTGCTCAGGCAGCAAACTTGAAGAGAAAGTGTGCTCATAGGTTTAGCTCACCTGATATTGTTTGAAAGTATAGTCGCAGACTGTATGTGTAGCGAAAAACATTAAGAGGTGATTATGGTTTGTAACTGTTGGATAGACTAGGATATAATGTCAATAATACATTAAAAAGAAATAACAATGATGCAATGTCTTCACAACTAACTGACAAAGTTCCCATCACATGGCCAGAAGGGAAGAAGCTCTATGAATAGCTAAACAGTGATAGAGGAAAAACTAGATGCTTTATGGAGTAGGTGTCTTTCCAGAAACTCTAAATATAAACCACATGGGACCAAATATCATGCTCACACTAAAAACAGGTCAATTTCACTAAAGAATTAAACCTGTTCATATAGGATGCGTCACCATCTTTGTGAGGATGTACCTTGCAAAATTTTAGTAACAAAATGTCTGACAAAGGAAACCGGGAAGCAACTCCTAAAGACAGGAAACCTTCATGAAGATAGGGTTGAAATTATGAACTTTTTTAGCATGCAAATCCATTCAGTCATTGTTAAATGCAATAACCTTTTCTGGCTTACTGCTTTACCTACAAAGTAAAATAAGGGTGGCCATCCCATCAAATCAGTGATAAATGTCATGGTAATTAGTTACATAAATTATGATCATTAGCTTAAATTAACATCACAAGATGTATATAAAGTCCTCACGGTAAGAAAACCACAGGCTAATGGTTTGTACTAGAAAACCATTATCCAAAATTTTAAAAAGTAATGTAATGCTTATCAGATATTTGGAATTTTGGAGATGTTGCCTCGTAAACTTAAACTGATATTTACTTACCAGGAGGACTGTCACGCAATGTTAATTCATAGCCCATGATTGTAATTCATGTAATGATTTATGAAGATCCTGTAAAGTATTCAGCCACTTCCCCTTACCTTATTTAAATTGATATAAAACATATTTTTCTTATCTGAATTTAAATTTTTAAATACAGGCTGTGTTCTTACGGAGTATTGGTTCAACAGGTGTTCAGAATGATACAACAAGATTTAATACCTTATTAATTGGGAGCATGAGTAATTTAAGTTAATCTTTTAAAATTTAAATATAAAGTAATCAGGAATTTTGGAGTATTTTTTTGTTTATTTTCCCGGTTTGTTTGGTTTCAAATTGACCACAGTAGAATTTAAATTAGTTTTGATGATACAGCTTTTTCTTAATTTTTGAGTTTTGGCAATTTTTAATAGTTATTAAATTTTCCTGGTGAAGTGAGTAACCTTTTGTGTTGCAAGCTTCACCGTTTGTAGGATTTCTGGCGCCGACATTGTGGTCAAATTATCGGCTTCATGGAATTTCTCTATGGCGCAGGTGAGGTTTACCTTGTCTATTTAGAGTATTGTGCCGTGGAAATAGTCCCTCCCGTTTGCAATTTTTGTCCGCAATTAAGAGTTTTACTTTTAAATGGTATGTTATTTCAAAGTAAAACCAACAAATATAAATGTTGTTCTATATGAATTTGAAGTATATTTGTTACTTCGAATTAGTTGGGATCGTGTTGTATCACTCTGCCGGGATGTGCTTTTTGCTACCATGTCCGTTGCAGTGGTTAACCAGTGTTTGTGAGGAGTCCAGCGCGACCGAGAGTAGTGGTTGTCTGGCTCAAGTACCAGGATGAGGTGAGGAGAGAGTATTCGAGTATGAGAGCAGAGCGAAAGAGAGTGTAGTTTTCAGTCGAGCAAACGGGCAAGAAAGGCCTACTGTTTATTGAGACTATACTTGTTGTTTTGATGTGAGCTCTGTGATTCAGCAAGTGTTTAAAAATTTTGGGAGCCAATACTAAAATCAAAAATGGACTTGGTGGTAAATAAATAACCTTGTTAAAATGCTGGAATCTTAATTTGATCATTTTTGTTACACTATGCTAGTTGAGTGTTGTATGAAGTGTGTTACGTAAGATGAATTTATTATTAGCGAAACTATTTAATTTTTAACCAGAGACTGAAACCATAACCTCAAACATTCCGCCTACGTATCGGCAACGAGTTTTAAATAACAATAACAGTAAGCAGCAACAAGCAACAAATGAGCAGGGAAGATAGTCCCTTCACATCTGGCACCAGCAAACAGGGAAGGAGAGAACCTAAGTACATCAAGGGCCCTAGGACTCGATATAGTAATGATGAATCAGGTATGTCACCACTATCAGCTGCTCGGGACAACACAGGTCTGGCAGAAATGATCAGGAGTATGCTAAATGTACAAAGCAGAACACTAGTGGGAGAGATAGAGTCTAAAAGTTAGGTGAATTCAGAGAGGGCCTGCGTTGCGACTTATAAACCATGAAAAAACAACACAGGGCGTTTAAAAGCAACTGCACAGTTAGATTAAACTAAATAGAGAACAGTATACAGGGGACAGGTTACATTAGCTAACAAAATTGAAGGAACATAAACTAAATTGAATTTGCAGGATGATCATAACGATGAGTTAGATAATGAAGTGACAACTTTTTGGGGGATAGTAACTGCCAACAAAAATAAAATTGGTCAGATAACTAAGGAATGTAAAAATTTAGTGAAAGCGTACAGCTAGAGGCAGAGGTGAAATGTACTCTTGTTGAGGAGACAATGTAGACAATTTCTGGCTTTCATCCTCTATTTATTTCTAGTTGGCTTTTTTTTTTGCATTCTACCCCACTATAATTTCAATGATGGGCAAAGGATACCTGGGTGCACCATAAAATAAAAATTACGGAGTCGGTGTGGGCCCCGGTCTACCTAGGAGTGAGTGCTAGTGTGATAAGGGCTGTTGGGAATGTGCCAGCATAGTAATAAATAACGGCTACCTACTGTTCCAAAACACTCCTTGGAAAAACTTTTTTTTTACTGGGCGTAAATCACATCAACAGCGAGGTGATTACAGACGGTCACTCACAACTTTACACGAGGACAGACAGAACTATGGAAGCAGTCAGCCATGAAACTATCTCAGCATTCACCTGAAGCTATTTCAGGAAACCATAGAAACCAAATACAGGTCAGCCTAAGCCAGAATGTCACTCCCTAGCGGGTAAGGAGAATGCAGTAATAGTTGATACACTCAGAAAATCCCTGGTGTTACACTTGAACTGGCTGGAATAGGCCAGTGCCTTAAATGAAAAGTTCATGTGGTGCTATCCGGGCATCAGTAAGATAGGCACCGCTTCTACATCAGTGCGTTTGTCTTTGTCTTTGTTCTGCCGGCATAACTACTTGCAATAACCAAAGGAACAGAGCTACAGCCCCGCCTGAACACAACACAAACAACACCAACCAGTAATAACAGAAGAGGAGAAAACCTCACAGAACATTCTCACAAAGTTTATCGCAAAGATGATGTGGGGAAGGTTAGAAAAACAAATCACCAAAAAACTTAAGAACAGATGCTGAAAAGTTGACCAAATAAACCAGAAGCCACAATTACAATGAGCAAGATGAGTATGTAGATTCCACCAGAGTTGCCAAATGGCAGGAAGAGGAAGATTGCATAAATTAATACCTGCTGCTTAACCTATCCACTCTTAGACCATGTGGAGGGAAGTTACGCAGTTGTGTCCATCTTACACTTTCTAGCAAACCTCAAGCTTGTACAGTGCTCCACCACACATTACTCTTTCTTACATCAGACCTGACACAATACATTTATCCTAGGCCATTGAGGTGAGGGGCGTAATACCAGTTTCACAGCCAGCTGCAACTGACTAGGCACAACTCAAGTACAAAACATGATTTACATTATGGATCAATTTTTTGTAGAGACTATCAAATGCAATACAAAAAAAATTATGTGAAATAGTCCGTGTCCATACAACTGATTCTCTTTAGCTTGAGAAGGTGTTTTCTTCACAATGCCATCAATATCATACTTTGTTCCAGGCAGCATGAAGCAATAAATACAGCATGCCAGATAGGAAATAAAGAACTGACAGTAAGTTATTTGTCCCAGTAACAAGCAACCCAACTTTTGTACTTTGCTGCCTCCTTTTTGTTTAGTCCTTTCCTGTTTTAGCTGACAGTGGAAACACCGGATTCACTATTTTTATTTGCCTACAGCTCATTATTTTCCAGCAAAACAGGTAAGTTAAAATGACAAATGTGTAAACAGTAAAATATTTTAAAAAACCAAGTGGGTTACGTATGTTCTCACAATGAGAATATAAATAGTCTTTTGAATGGTGGGATATATAAGCCTAGACATAGGACAATTAAAAATAACGTACAAGCTATCACAGAAAAAATTAAGTCATATTCTTTAATACTAAAATACCAAAGCCATGTTACACCTGGTACATTTTGTTCCACTTGTTATGTACGGTGACTCAAATTTATCCACAAAATCAATGAAAAATAATTTTTGTAATTCAAGTTTTATAAAATTTCGAAGTTTACAAAATAATGTGGTGGGCTGTGGTCTGAGTGAGCTAAGACTTTGAGCATTTGAAATCCTCGCCTTCGACTGTTGTTCTCGCTGTCGCCGCCACCGTGTGCGCTGCTATCCTCGATACCTTCTCCTCCCACTATTGACGTGTGCACGCGTACCTCTCCTTTCCCAAACCCTCCACTCACTTTCCTTCACGGCCTGTGCCTTCCAGAGTCGGTCACTAGCGGGACTCAGCAGGCTCGCACCTCTCCTACTTCGGTTCCAGCCAGAACAACGGTAAGCATGAACTCCATTGGACTTTTCAAACAATTGATCCGGCTCGGGTAGATCCCTTTCCTCCGTCCAGTTTTAGCTGTGATTTCTTTGTTTGGCTGACATGCTAACCCTTGTAAATTATGTGCTCAATACAAAGTTTACATTTAATAGTCTGTATGTTTCAGCCCCTCCTTCCCCATTCTTAATGTGACTCCCCGTTTTGCTTTTAATTCTACTACTCTACTACTGTGCTGGAGGACGGTTTGAATACTGTAAGCAGTACAATACTAAAATACAATTGTGTTAGTTTTGCCTTCAGTAAATGACACCATATAGACAAATAAATGTTGGTAACACTAAAGAAACATACAGTTACATTTGAATTTTATAACGTTGTTGTAATACTTATTACGTATGCACTGTTATATGCACGTTCTGTTAAATTGGTAATCATGAATCTGAAATATAGTTGCTCCAAACCAATTGCATCATAAATAAATCTACATGTCTACCATAACAAATTACAAGGAATAGGTTACTTCAGTTTTGTTTACTTACTTCCTACAAGCGAGTATAAAGTGATTAGAATATCATAGCATGAGTAAAATTTTTAGCCAACTTATTTTTGTTAAAATTTATACTGAATGCCCAAATTTAAAAAAATAACTGAAATAGATGTTATGTGTCAAGCGACTATGGGCTATTTGTTAGTTTTGTATAAATGAAACAGTCTTACAATATTGTTTTACTCTTACAACCTGTTGTTCTAAATACTGAATTTATAGTACTAAATAATTAATGTAAGACTTTTATAATACTAAATACTTTATGTAAGACTTTTATAACACTAAATACTTTATGTAAGACTTTTATAACACTAAATACTTTATGTAAGACTGTTTCAAATCTGAAAAACTTTTAGAAAGTTTTACTGAAAACTAGAAATTATTGCATAGTTCGTTGATGTGTAACACCACCCAAATACGCACGACAGCGTTTGTGTTTTCAAGCCATGCTGTGTAACAATCTAAATGCATAATTTGCCTCACACTCACCATTGAAAAGAAAATTGTAACAATGAATAAGTATTAACAAGGTACTGACTTATAGGTGGTGAATGAAATAGCGAAATTCCAACCTGATGTCCCCCAAAAATAATCAAACATACAATAATGTTGAAATAATGTTGAGAAAATGATAAAATGGTTACAAATAGGAACCTGTATAACCAGAGACAGCGAAAGTGGCATACAGATTTATTTTGCGTGAAGTAAAATATTGGTAATAATGTGTTTTCAAAGGAAATTATGAATCAAAACATTCTGTACTGATTGTTCAAAGGGGATTATTTTAGCAACTTTGTGTGGTGTACTAATATACGCAGTTGAACTTTTGAGTAATGTTAAAAAAATGATAAGTTCTAGTGTGTGAAAAGATTGTATGTCATTTACAATGACTTGACCGATGAAGAAGGTAGAAGGCGGCGGTGGTGGTGGTGCTGGTGCTGGTGGTGATGGTGGTGGTGGTGCTGGCAGCGATGGCAATGATGATGATAAAAATTTAGAAATGCTGAGGTAGTTTGTAAATTATTAGCATCATTAAGAGACGTAAACTTCTTTGATAATAAAATATTTTAATTTGCAATTTTGTGTTAAGTACCTTACACTACACTACGATAATAGCAAAATCCATCATAATTGAAATTATGTACATTAAATTATAAAATTACCTGATCATATTTCTTTGATAAATACTTCAGTAAACATTAATAACGATATCTAACCAAAAAATTAAGTTCATCAACTGGCCCAAACGAGATATATCATGTGTCTTCATGCATTATACTAACTTACGATACATTAGCAATATTGTAGAATACAATACTGTAAGGTAATTATGTTAATCTGTATCCTGTAATACTATTCAAGTAGTTAAGTGTAATCATGAGTTTCACAGATACCTTTACTAATGCTGCATATGTGAAAGAACTCTAAATTTTAAATACCTCAATTTGAAGAAATTTGACTTTTACCTTTTTTTCCATGACAATGAGCTACAAGCACTCACCACATCTGGAGACTGAGTCCTACTATTGATGTATGAATAGTGCAACTGTGCAGGCTTGTCATCATGCATTAAATACGCTGTGGCAACAACCACTTGTTGGTTGCATGCTATTATACCACAGTCTCGTGCCACGCTCACTGCTGTTAGCATATTGTCTCCTGGAAATCATATATCATTACGTCATATAAACAGAGCTACTATGTTAAAATTTGACTCTTTGCCATACAAGGATAATTTTACATTACACAAACGGTTGGCTTGCCGTCATTTGATAAAAAATAGCACTTTACACAGAGACAGGCAACATTTAAGGTTTAAACCACATTGCCACCTCAATTTTTCTTCACAAAGTTACACTGAAACAAGCATTTTATATGGTGAAAAGTAGTTCCAGTTTAACATACATGAATAAGAAAACATACTGAAGTAATAATGGATAATACTAGAACACCACTTATTTCAGTAATTTATGATGGAACGAAAAAACAATTATCATACATGCATTCTCAAATTTACAATTCACACATACATATATATATATACACACATTTATAACCCTGCAATTCCTATTAAAATGTTTTGCACTTAAATAATGTAACTTATGGGAAAAAGTTGTGTGTCTAAACACAGCAGAGCTCTATCACACAAATACACTGAAACACGATGTCCAGATATACGTTTTCACAAAATTACTTTGAAATAAAGTACATAGCCATACATTTACAAAAGAACTCTTAAGAAGGATCATTTAAATGAAGTGAATTTTGTCAAAACTCAACATATAGGTTTTTAGTGCTGGTGAGGGGTGACATGATGCGAATATAAAGCGGTGTCTGAATTGAGGGTGTAAGGGAAACAGGATATCCCTGAGAAAAACTGTGTACCAGAGGCATAGTTCAGCATGATTTTTGCATGCAAAAATATGGGGAATGACCCCGCTGGCAATCAAACACAGATCGCCTTGGTGAGAGATGAGGGCCACTGTGCCATCTGCAGCCCCAGGATCTTTTAAGAGCAAAAGAATTAATTCGAAATCCTGAAAGGAGAACAAGGTCTTCATGGTTTGTACTCCCTTGGTACAATGAAAATTAAGGACTTCTAAAGACATTCTGAAATATTTTAAATGACTTTTTTAAAGACTGAAAAAACATTATGCTGCTGCATTTCCACTCAAATTAGTATCGCAGGTGTTTCTGTTACGTTTATAATACAATAGTAGCCAAATGGTTTGTTCCAAGCTCAGAAAACTTCTTAACTAACTTGAATGACACACACAACCAGCAACAATGTTATGAAATAAGCCAGGCCTAGCAAAAACCTAAATGAATATTTCACACTGGTAATGCTGCTAAAGGAAAATCAGTTTCACCGCAAAATTCTGAATTTAACATTTGTTTTAAATATGCTAAGTTACAGTTTGTAACAGCATATTTTTATTAAATGCGTAAATACGTTCGCAACTCGCAAACTTCATAAATGACAATAAACACGAATTTCACTAAGAGCGAAATTCTTTTATGTCTGCTTCAGAGACGTATTTTGCTCCAAATACGCATAATAATGTTTGTATGAATAAAATAGGCATCCTCTCAAACACTTGCCACGCATTTCTAACTTCAGGCTTTGACACGTGATAACAGTATCCATATGAGTCATTCGTAGTAAAGGAACTGCAGAATAGTGTTCCATCATCAAACTCAAAAGCTTCCACGTACGAAGAATCTATTGACTCCGTCGGCAGAGTTCCAAACAAATAAAATCCCACGTGCACTCCACCATTTTAAAACTGCCTACTGAAGAAAACCACTGATTGGCTTTCAACTAAAATTTTCTCATTGGATCATACAACTTACTCATTGTGACCAACTGTTGAATTTTCACTAAATACTTATTTTACGGCTGTTAGTACACATTACTTGAATGAAACATAATTAGAAATGCAGTTTAATGTTCGTAGAACTGAGCCAAACTGTTCTTCGCTATTTTTGACTTAAAGAAACGTGCATCTAAAAATTCGGACTTTTTAAGGACCACCTGACAAAATCAGGACTTTTAAGGGCCCTTAAAATTAATGTTGTCAATCAAGGACTATTTAAGGACTTCTAAGGACCGTACAAACCCTGGTCTTGCTTATGCCACAAAGAACAATCCATCATATGCAGATCTCCAATCTTATCACAAACCATTATTATTTCACATTTTATGAAGACACTTAATTTGTAGTACAACTCTTGGTGAGAAAAACTTTATTGCTGCTTATTGACAAAATGTTAAATGGGGATGGCACCAGGAAAACAATTTAATATCTATATGATTATATTTTCGCACCAAATGCAACAATTACAGTAATATTTCTGCGCATATTTTAATTTTAAAACTACTGAGCTTTAAAAATGTAGTAGTTTCAAATGCTGCCGTAAACATTGAAAACACAATGTTACTGCCTAACACGCGTATGATACAATTGGACTGGTGTTTTCATTTACCGCCCACCCATCAGGCATTATAGTAGGTTTTGTAACTTTACATTGACTTAAAAAACTGGGCAAATTTAAAGAACCCGGTTACTTAGAAACTAAAACGTAAAATTTTCTCGATGTCAATGCATGCACCATTGTAGTTGAAGATTTTCTTAGTTAATAACGAAGATTTCAATGGTAGTGAATAGACGTGTGAAGACAGCAAGGTAGCTCTTACACATTACAACATTTTAGTAGTAGGTTTGAGTTTGTCAGTTACATTCATACTCCTGAGTGATAACTTACTAAGAATTTATTTTATTGTGTCAAATCCACACAAAAATAATACATTTTGGTTTACAGTCAACCATATGAAGGTTGTATGCATAGAAAAAGTGAACCTTACCGAGCTAACAATTGCGCGAGTTGGGAAAATAATATAACACATTAATTTATCTATCAAAATCAATTTTTCTTCCCAATTATTGTTAAGTTTTTTAAGACCTGCAATAGCAATGTTGCCATCTATTGACACATATTGCAAAATCCCACCCACGTTTCGAATTACCTGCCAATCACAGATGCCTTGAATTCGCCTATTGGCTAAGTCGTTTTTACAGGCCACGCATTGGAACAGCAAAAACACAATAAATTGAACAGATGTTGAAATTTGGTCGCAACTTTTACCTTAAAAGAACTTATTTATTTCATGCTTACCGTGTCATACTATACACAATACATTGATACGACCACTGCATACATAAACTATACTTTAGTTGCTAATGCTTCTAACTATTCAGAGTCCCAGCCATACCTGTTCATACTGCACAAACAACTGGATTTAATGCAATTTCACAAACTAAATGTAAGTTGTTGTAGAGTTAGAGCAAGCAAACATGGAATAAGAAATCCAATAACGTCACAGGGATACCAACATGGTGGCACTCGTTTTTACGGAGCTAAAAACATCACTCTTTTTATTTACGTTTTTCTCGAGTTATACTGACACCAAGTGTGGTACTATTATTCATTAAATTGAGCCGAACTCCAAGGAGACGACCCCAGATGCTGAAGGCCTATATTACCAATCAACTAAAAATAGACACATAATTCCAACACTCGGGGAAAGTCCCCACCAGTTCAAATAACCAATGCCTATAGCGAGTTAATGAAAAGGTTCCTTTCGAGCAAAGAAAACACGCATGTGACGTCAATAACCTGCATTTAATGCCCACTTTTACCAAAAACACAGTCGCCACTCTGGCCATTACAAAATCTGAACAATTATTGACATTCGCATCTTCACAAAGTAATACAGGTCTCGTTGACATTACACTTGTTAAAAATTTATTACAACTCTGTGCGCTTTACCATTTAGTTCCCCCATTCAATCCAATCACACCACACTCCCGAATAACTGCTTCGTGAACGACGTGTCAAAGGGTCACTTATTCAGACATTTTAAGAAAACTATTTTTTATCCGTGTTTTGGACAACAGGGTGCTATGAACTATGCTTCGTTGGAATCCAACAGTAAATAACCAAAAAGCCTCCAACCAGGCATGAACTTCTCCTGCTTCTTCTCTATATTAAGGAAGCGGGATGATAATCGCGGCTAGGTGAACAGGCCTCAAGCTAAGGTGGACAGGAAAACTCACCAAAGAACTTCACTGATAGTCGTGGGAAGCCACTCACTCACAGAACACCAAGACAGGCGATCCTCAAACCAGAAGTTTCGCAGGCCACTTAGGCCGCGACTTGTGATACTCCCGCATGCCTGTGATGACTCCTTGTCTCCGTCCAATACCACAGTGCAATAGGACCACACTCCGGCCTCTCTAGCTCTCAATGTTTACATATCCACGTCTGACCTAAGAGTGAGCGTCCTCCGCACGCATCGCGAGTCAGCTGCTCGCTTAACTCATGCCCCTACCGCCGGCAGATGGAACTAGGCCTCCCCACCTCCAGGCCCAGCCCTCCATGGCCAGTGGAGAAGTCGGACCGGCGGGAAAGGAGAAGACATAGCGCAGTTAACCGGGGCAACCCTTCTCGCTAAACAGCCTACCAGACCAGGCAAACAAGAGAGGAAGAAAAGGAAGGCAGACTCTCAAACAAAGCCACAAAACTCATAACCCCCTAAAAACTAATAAAAACTTAAGAAAACAAACTAAAAACCCACCCCAAAATCCTAGGAGCCCGCTCAAAATTAAACTTACATTAAAAAAACTATAGAAATAAAAAATAGCTAATATCCCCACTATGAACAGCGAAGCCCACAAATAACGGTATCTTAGGTTATTTTTTCTTTTTCTTTATATAGCCAGGAATACTTTATCATCACTTAAGAACGGAGACCTCGTATGAGCATTTTCACAACTTTATACAAGTGTGATAAAAAAAAATCAAAGCTACTGCAAGACATAAATGTGTGCCAAATTTCCAGTCTTGGAGGATTTAATATATAAGAAATTTAATTTTAAACATAAAAACAAGTTACTGTACTGCATACATTATATCTGTTTTTATGAGGTATATTTTTTGTTTTTAATCTGATACAAGATATCAATTCTTAACGATATGTTCTACATAGAATGTTGTCTGAAATATCAATTAATAAAAAATTTCTAAATTACAAAAATACAGAAATTCATAAAATTTGCATGATCATATGGAAAACATTTCTGCTTCCACATGAATCCTCCTTGATTTCCAAATACAATTTAAAAAAATACTATTACCTATAGACATTTGCAATTTCCAGCATCATGTAAATCAAATCAAAACATTTTCTGTTACTTTTTTTTCTGAAATTTCCTTTTGTTTTGTTTTACGTGTTAAACAATTACACAAAATGACTACACCTCTAGAGTGTGTCCAATGCGTAATGTCATATGCGAAAACAAAATCAGCCATTGTTGTCCAAACAATCACATAGATGAATTTCAAAGTGAGCCACCAAATGTTAAGACGATTATGGAATGGTATGACAAGTTCCTAGCTACTGGGAGTGTAAACTAACAGTCAGGTTCTGGTAGAAAACGCACATCCACATTTAATGAAATGATAGCAGAGATCAGAGAGGCCTTCTAATGACGCCAATCAAAGTCAGTTCACCGAGCATCACATGAGCAAAACATCTTTCGCTCAACAGTTAAACATATGATGCACAAATGACTTCGTTATTACTTTTATTCAAATTGTGCAAACATTGAATCAAAACCACAACTACATAGGAAATGCTCTTTATACTGACAAAGCAACCTTCCACACAAGTGGGAAGGTTAATATGCACAACATTTGCATGTAGGGTTTCAAAAACCCCCACAGTTTTCGTGTGTGCTGAAGAAAGGAAGAATAGCTAGACTACTGTTCTCCGTTGAGAAAATAGTAACAGGAATAATTTATATTGACCTGCTTGAGCAATTTGCTATCCCTCAGTTTCTTCTACAGCCAAATGTAATCTTCCACCAAGATGGTGCACCAACACACTGGATATTGGATATTAGATGTTTGTGACATTCTGGACAGAACATATGGGCAGGAAGTGATGGACCAACCAAGTGGCCACTGCAATCTCCGGACATAAACCCTCTGGATTTATTCCTGTGGGGTAATACAAGATGTGGCAACATGCGTTCCTTTCTTAAGGGCGTGGTCTACCGCAATTTTCATCACCATTATTTTATTTTTTATTTGCACCAGACATTTTTTTTCTTATTTTAGACATAGAATTCGACTAAATTTGACTCTTATGAAATTTTTTTATCTGTCATAGTTTTCGCGTAATGGCTTATTAAAGTCATATTTTGCATGTTTCCGTTTTAACGACCACACTAAAACCAACTGATATACCAAACTCAAAAAAATCACAGTGGATAAAGACATTGCAGGCTACAATGACATGCTCATAAAATTAAAGAAAAAAAAATTATTTGTATTTTTAAAAAAATTATTGAATTTTTAAAATTTTAATTTTGAGTTTCAGCATTTTTTTTTAAATCCAAATAATTTTTATTATTTATTTTTATGAGCATGTCATTGTAGCCAGCAATATCTTTATCCACTGTGATTTTTTTGAGTTTGGTATATCAGTTGGTTTTAGTGTGGTCGTTAAAACGGAAACATGCAAAACATGACTTTAACAAGCCATTACGCGAAAACTATGACAAATAAAAACATTTCATAAGAGCCAAATTTAGTCACATTTTGTGTCTAAAATAAGAAAAAAAAATGTCAGGTGCAAATAAAAAATAAAATAATGGTGATGAAAATTGCTATAGACTGCGCCCTTTACATGGCAATAAAACCTATTATGTGAATCAAAAAGTTCCCATTTTAATTTTTATAACTTAAGTACATATCTAAAGTTTGGCTTTATATAGTTTTGAAAATCAAATCAGGTAGGTAATGCACCCATTATCCATTCGCTGAGTAAGCAGATTTCTGGCGTTTCCCATGACGCTTACCAGCATAGCAGTGGGTAAGTTGGCAATTTCTGCCCGGATGTTGGCCTTAAGGATGTGTAGGGTCCTTAGATGGTTGACAAACGTGGAATTTCAAATCACAAAAAAAAAAAAAAAAAATCACAAGGGGCCAAGACAGGGGAGCAGGCTGGCCACTTCAAATAGCCACTTACTGAGATGAGGCGCTCCGGGAAGTGTTCCCTTAAAACAGCCATCGATGCCCCTGGAATGTGGGCCGTTGCTCCGTTTTTTTGGAACCAAATGTTCCGCAAGTCCAATTCATCAAGCCAAGGGGGAAAAAAATTCCTCCAACATGTTCACATACACTTCTCACTGTTTCAACGTATGATGGCGATTGACAGTGGTGGGGAACAAAACTTTACACCCATGTCTTTCGAAAGAGACCATTTCCACCCCACTAAGACATCTACAGCATGAATTTTGCACATTTCAAAACGGGAAGTTAAGTTGCCGCATCTTGTATGAAAGATCTTGTGTATGCGTTGTTTGTACGTGACCTTGGCAATCTCAGCAGAGGAAATGTGGATGCAATAGCATACTGACCAACCTTACAAAATTCACATTAGGAAAACACTTAGTAGTTAATTCGTCGAGATGTGAGAGTTGTAGTTTGTAAACAAGAGTACGTGATACTAGTATAAGCGGTATGGGGTGTACAAGCTAACCAGCTGCGCTGCTGCAGTGTGATGAGAGTTAAATTGTTGACTGGTCAAGCGAGTGTGCATATTGTTTTAATCAGACAGAAACGTCAGCTGTAAAAGTGTTTCACTGTTACACTTGAACGTAAGTAAACACACGTACGCCCAACTAGGGATGTTATGTACTGTTTATTCACTTATCGATCGTAGATCGTGATACATACATCGCATGTTCGCTATAGTAATTAAATCTACAACACGTGCAATATGAATGATATCAATCACATCTGAATTTTGCATAATGTCTATAAGATGGTTAGTGCCTACAGACCTTATGTGACTGTTTCGTTAAAAGTATGATGTAAATATCGTTAATGTGAATTGAATGTTTTAAAAAAATTATTTTAAGGGTTCAATAAGCGGTCAGTTGCACAATACCTTAGGTTTGATAATAATGAGGGCTTTGATAATGTTAATGAACGTCTATTACTTATTTACATTGATCAGTATCGTATATATTATCGAGAAAGGTTTAAAGTAAAATGTGGGCACTGGATAACATTATGAAGGAGGCTCTCATAATTAATTTTAATGACGACAGTTCTGCATCATCTGAATGAACTGTTAGATATCTTTATGTTTATTATATTTTTCTACTGCGATGTGCAATATAAAGATGTCATTTTAATTTTCTGTACACCTTTGTTCCGCATGTGGGAATCATGCCGGACGATGCCGCTGGCCGGCAGGTTTTCTCGGGGATCTCCCGTTTCACCCGCCCATTCATTCTGGTGCTGCTCTATACTCACATCATGTCACCCTCACCAGCGCTGACGACCTCGATGTTAAACGCTGACCAAAATCTAGCAATCACTTTATTGTTAAATAATTGTTGTATTACTTAATTCTGTTTTGTTTGTTGTTTCACATGTTATTGTTAACTTTCATGAATAGTTACAAAAGTGTCAATATTAGTGTAGATTATTTTACACTTCTTCCATAGCACATTGGTATGACACTGTCGTCTACCTAAGAAATAGTGTTTTATGCCCGGATTTCTACATTGTGTATCGTGCTGGACAATATGACTGTTGAAAGAAATTTCTTGAGGTTCTTCATACCTATCTCATTCGCACTCATAGGTTCCCACAACTTTATGTGATCACACTCGCCTAAATACCACCAGTTCATGCATGGTATTCTACCGCTCAATACCTGTCTGCCACTACACATGGTGAGCATTCCGGACACCCCTCATTACAAGCTGCAATCACGTGAACACTGCGTGTTCTCATTGACAGACCTTATCTTCGATCACATGCATGTTCTTTGCGCTCTTTCACTTGAACGTGAATAGACAGAAGAAATTATAAAATTCAGAATAAATAACACATGGCAATTGTAAAAAAATAATGATTTGTCACAATTTACTCCTCGCCAATGGTTATGCACTGTACAGTGAAACACAGTTTCATACACTGTACGGACATTCATTTTAAATGTTTGAAACATAAAATTTCAATTCAAACCTAAGTCATGAAATAAATACACAGAATTACATGCAAAAAAGTTACTCACTAGCCGCACAACTTGAAGAACAATCATATACAAAGAAACTGAAACACTCCAGTTTGGAGTCCAAAATAGTTTAACACCAACGCAACAAAAATCAGTAGAGTAGTTTCCATAAAATTAGCCATTATGATATGAGATTTCAATTTTATGTATGTAACGTACGCAAGACATACACTGGTTTTCACAAGAAAATAATATTTCACTTTAGTTCAAAAGAATTCAGTAATTCTTCTTTACTAACCGAGAATTTAACCATAGCCGTTTTTGCATTTAGCAAAAAACATGTCACTAAAATTCTGTTCAAAACCTTTCATATTGTGCTGTGGCAATAAACTTTTAAACAAACACTCTGCTGTTATGGTACTGTCGTCACTAATATTTCTGTTGTCCTCAAAACTGCTCACATTATTAAAATGTGTTAATTTCTCATGAGTTAACTAAACTAACGTTTATGTTTTCCCTCCATGAGCAATATTCAAGTCACACCTACAAACACTACAGAAATCAAAGTGCTATCCTTTTTCAGACTTAAATAAACACAGATATTCATTGCAATATTCTTCATGAAATCCACAAAAACATTGTGAATACTCTCCCGCCTTTGTCGCACTCATCTGTAGGCCTATAATAATAATAATAATAATAATAATAATAATAATAATAATAATAATAATAATAATAATAATAACAATAATAATGATAATAAAAAGATAAAAACATTGAGTAAAACACAAAACAATGCCAAAACTATGATTTACAAAATGTCTAAAGATAGGTTGTTCTAGAAAGAGTAATTAATTAAAATCATCCAGCAAAATCACACAGTAAGTTGACTATGAAAAGAAGGTGATTTTTTTTTGTGTGTAGGAAGAAAATGTAGGCCTATTTGCT
Organism: Medauroidea extradentata; assembly: GCA_003012365.1. Lineage (NCBI taxonomy): Eukaryota > Metazoa > Arthropoda > Insecta > Phasmatodea > Phasmatidae > Medauroidea > Medauroidea extradentata. The sequence goes on from PNEQ01000171.1 coordinate 30,314, forward strand.
AAGGTTAACTAGGTGAACTTATTCAAATAAATCAACACGTTGAAAACAATCATTCAGCTGAACTCCTGCATGAAACTACCAAGGCAACACATGACAATGTCCGTTTATTACAGCGGAAAAATTGGCCGCTCCTGGAAAGTAAATATGTTTTCACATGAAGATTATTGTTTCTTTGCACATAGTGCAGATAAAAACGTGCAGAACCAATATATAATAAAAAAAGGCAAATAGAGTTAACATACAACAAATCTGGAAGATATTTACTACCTCCACACAACTGTACAGCAACGACGATTTCTGTATATCTGCCAGAAAAATAGTACAAGTTGGCATACATGCCATTTGCTCCAGCCAGAAATGTTTACATGCACATAAGCTGAAACAGAAATTGTCTAGACATATTGAGGGTTACAAAAGGAGTCCATGTGTATTAATTTTTTGTACAAAACTTTCCGAGTTGCTGTATACGGTGCCACAAACCACAAGTTTATACACTCCTCCCCCGCTTATCCGACTCTGTTTTAACCGAACCATTTTTCTCCGTGTGATAAATGTGAATACATGCCCATTAATATGTACAAACATGTAGTATGATTAGCGCACGCAGCACGCAATTGCCGTGTGCACTGTGCCGGTCACGAAGCAAGCCGCGAGAGGTGCCGGCAACTGAACGGGTGGATTGGTCGGGGGAAGGGTGGTGGCGGACGGGTAGGCAGGCAGTCGGCCACTGCAGACCAATGTAATCAGTTTGATGAGTGCAGCAATTTATTTATTTTAGCATGCATGCTCTGGTGATAATTCTGTGTGCGCTTGCCCGAGACATATAAAAATAAGCTTGGACAGGTGAAAATAATTGTTCACTTGTCCGTTGGGCAGGTAATGCTAGTGTTATTTGCCAGCAAAAATAAGTGACACCAACATTGGTAGTTGCTTTATTTTCGCGCACTAGTCGTGAACTGTATTTAGCGGCAGCACAAAGTTAAGTTCGAAGACAATTAGCAGTAACATAAGTGGGCGCACGTGTACTCATTGACTTTGAGCAAGGTCACAAGTTTGTGATTTTATTCCGGCTGTGTGCAGACAGAAAACATGTCTGACCTACGTGAACGCTACCAAACCTAGATAGACAGTTCGCTGAAAAGCAGTGCTAAGGATAGACATGCTCGTTTTCACATGCGACCCACCACCCGTGATTTTTTTTACTTTTTATTTTTGTTATTTCCCCTTCAGCCGTTCAAACAGGCTCGTTCCAAGACAAAAAAAAGTGACTCTTGTTCCCACGCTCTACCTGACGGTGTGTACGATACTTGAAAAATGCAACAGCCAGCCAGCCGCAAGGATTTATTGCTTCTCGCTCAAGTTTATGGGACATTGAGTGTGATAAATTATAATTTCTAATTAGTGTACAATAAATGTTGAAATTGCCATTAAACTAAAAGATAAAAACACGTACGGCCGACTGTGTGAGCATGAAGATTAATCAGAACAGCAAATGCGTCCTCTCATCCGCCATCCTTGCTGCTTATCTCAAAAAGCTGAAGGTCTACGGAGTAAAATATGAGCTGTAGCAAGCTAAGCAGAGATAAGCACGAGAAGTTGTGTGGGTGCATGTGTGAGGAAAAGAGACAGCGCTATCGTATCTCCCAGAGGCATTTCTTCTGTATGCGTGGTGTGTAACTCAGATATAGCACAGCCGGCTGCAATTATTCTTAGTGAAGAAACAGCATATGTGCGCCGTTATTCAGTCAGAACACGCAGTTCTTGTTCCAAACAGCCGTGTCATCTGAGCTGAGCGGAAGCTTTTTGGGAGCTCCTGACAACAGTGTGTTTGGCCGCTCTCCCGGAGAATTTATCATTTTCTAACGCAGGTGACCGTTGGCTACGTTTCCGTAGTTAATCATTGTGCTTCAACCGTGTGTAGTTTCGCATACAGCTTGTTTTTCTGATTTTATTTATTGATTACGATTTTGGATTTTGATATACTTTGGTACAGTACCGTACGACATTGGCTGCTACAACACACAAAGTTAAATTGGTAGTTGTCGGCAAAAGTGCTCGTCCAAGAGCACTTACGGATATCAAGCTCATGCCCGTTGAATATAAAGCCAGCAAAAAAGCCTGGATCACAGCAGACTTGATTAAAGAGTGGTTCAATAGCTCCGTTCGGCAAGCTCGTAAACACTGCAACGATATTGGTTTGGACCCAAAATGCAACATTGTGCTCCTATTTGACAATTGTTCAACACACCCCCCCGGCAGAAACACTAGACAAAGAAAATGTTTGTGTTACTTTTCTACCACCTAACTGTACGCCACTGATTCAGCCACAGGATCAAGAAATCTTGCGATCACTTAAGTATCGGTATCGTAAGGAGTTTTTGCAGTTTTTTTGTCCAGTCTAAATAGTGGGAAAACTGTAGCAGAAATCAGGAAAGCATATAATTTACGTGACGTGATTTGGGCACTCGCAAGAGCATGGGACAGCATTCCCAATTCAGTTCTACATAAGGCCTGGTATAAACTGTGACCAACCTTGGCAAACAGCAACGTGACAGAGGATGAAGAAGCCAAACTTGAGGACTTCAAAGGGTTCGAGACAAAAACTGTGAACACATTGTTGTAATACGCTAAATGTGTCATCAATCCTGAGGTTAACGACTTAGGCCTCATTGAATAAAATGTTTTAGAGTGGCTTCATGTTGACGATGTCCCTGTTGTTCATCATTTTACCGACCAGGAAATTATTGAATCAGTAACAGGTGCAGAACATAATGAAGAAGACAGCAGAGAAGATGAAAAACCGCCCACAAAGTGTCTAGAATATGTGGAAGGTTTAATAGACGGCATGCAGCAGCGCAGCTATTTCACGGAACTACAAATCATGTCTTTGTACGTGATACAAAAGCAGTTGATAAGTGAGAAGCCAAAATTAAAACAACAACGCCTGACGGACATGTTTACAAAAATTCCCGCCTCTACGACGATACGCACTGAAGAGAATGATACGACAGCCGGCACAAGCGGTACACAGGCACTTCGCGCCACATACTCCAACTTCAGTGACCGTGATTAATTCTGGTAAACAGGCATAGTCTTTTTTTTTTCTTTGCGTTTTTTACATTCTGTTTCCTGCAGTGTAAAATCACAATTTATTTTGTGTTATGTTGTTAGGGTAACTATGTACATATGTGCACATCTAAACACAGTAGATTATAAATCGTACGTCATGTTAGTTACAGTGCTTTTCACTTAAAGGATGATAATAAAGGATCGTGGTAACATAACGTGAGCGACGAGGCGGTCGCACGCAGTCGCATCTGTTCAGTGTCAGCATAGAATACAGAAGGGTGGCTAGGCGAGAGAGGGGAACAAAGCAAGGCAGGGAAGCTGCGGAGCATCGGCCGGGCGGGAAGCAGCGTTGCCAGATGACTTTAGCGCGGAGTTACGCCGAGATTCTTGGGTATGTTTAAATATTGTACTTCTTTTAATTTTTCAGTATTATGTACATAAAGTGTAAAATAAAATAAAATTCAATGAACAGTTTGTGCATATATGTTCACCATGTTTCTTATAGTACATGTGTTGCTTTAATACAAACATACCTAATTTGTTTATAAACAAAAAAATTGCTGTTTTATCCAAACAATTCAAAAAACCGGACCGGTTCGTCCCCCGACTAGTTTGGATAAGCGAGGGAGCAGTGTAATGCATTTTAAAATAAAGGAGGTTTCATGTGGATAACCTTTATTACCTGAATTATGATTGAAACATTATTCTACTACTTACTAATAAAAAAAAAAAAAAGTTAACAAAAATACACAGTTAAGTCCTTGAGTAACGTCGGACTTACGCCCCAAAACAGTGAAATATAGAATCTACCCAACTGAGTCATCAGACAAGCCACCCACAGTCTACAGCCAAACACATAAATTCGGTTGGCTGGCAGCGTATACACAGACGTGCCACAATGCTAGCTTATCACTGATGAACAGTAAAATGACAGTGTGGGAAACAATCCTAACTACTCACTAGCTTTACGGCATGGTTATTTTAACCAGTGACCGTACATTAAACAACAAGATTATTTAACAAACAATATAGATATGTTTCATTAATATGTATGCAAATGTTTGAAATCTGTTTTTACTCTTCCTTTTATAAAAGAACAGCAAAATGTTGCAGGAAAATTAAAATATTTAACTTGTATGTAACTCAGTTACGAATGATGCCCACATTCTGCTTTTAATAAGCAAAGATACAAGGCTATAAAGATACAAAATGGCTCATTTTCAGGAGGCATACCAGAAACACAAAACAAAAGAAATAAAATTATCACAAACATTGAAAGCAAGAGTTAAAATAAACCCATGAAGCAATAAACAGTTAATACGCAACTTTTATTTGCATTCCTAGCTGTCATCCTGTTATCATTGGTGTGTAGAGTTTGAGACCAACGTGTAAATTAGTGTTTCATCCAGGAAGTGAGTTGTAATTTACAGAAATATTAAACAGAAACATGCACAGTATGGATTTCAATATTCACAATCACTGCAAACCTTAAAATTTACCACTACTTGCTTTTAGAAAGCACATTTTTGAGACTTTTTGAGACCTAAAAGTGGAATCGGGATTTTACATTCACAAGAATTTTCAAAAAAATTTTTGTATTATAAACTTCACTTTAAAAAATTCCATGGAATGTTAGAACTTAGAAAGTGGAATATCATACCACAAACAAAAACTTTATCGGCCCACATAACGCATACGGCAGTTTTCACGCAGCAGCAAAGTGCACAGCCACATGCCTCGCAAGTGGAGAGATTAATAACAACAAGTTGTGAAGGTCAAGTAGGTACTACCAGAGTTCTAAAACAATGCCCACAACCTTATGTGATGCTAGAGAAAAAAAGAGGTTAGCAAACGACAAATTTTATTTCTCTGCTTCTTTTACTAAGTGAGTGACGTGCTGGTTATTTTTTTTTTGCTGTAATATAATAAAAAAAGTAATCATATAATCTCCTCTGCCATACACAGAAATAAGGATGGCTCCAAGAGTAAGAGAGGAAAGAAACATGTGGCTCTACTTTGCGGCCGGACAGGTTGCAAGCTGCACATGACTGTCGAAAAGTTTTGGCAGGCGTGACAAGATTGTGTCGGGGCAGCAAGACTCTGGCTACAACCCTTGACATAAACTGAACAGTCACATACTAGTAATAATACACTCATGGCCTTCTGACCCTTAGCGTATGTCATATGCTTTCCTTTGTATAGTTAACTTGTCCCACAAAATGACTGTCCTTGAGATAGCCAGTTTCTGTAAATAACATGCCTCTATGTAGCTGTGTTAGTGCCCATGGGGTGACACGCTGCATTTCACAAGACACAAAGTTTGAACATGGTTAATCATTTTGAAAAAAAAAAAAAAAAAAAAAAAGGCCAGGGCGACACATGTATGTTACACTACATAGCATAAATAAAATGAAAAAGTACCAGAGAGTATTGTGTAACAATTTATGTATGGTATTTTGGTTACACCAAAGAGAACTAAAGAGGCATGTGGAACATCATAAACGACACTATTCTGAATCAGCAACTACTTGAACTGAAATATTGGTACAATCCTACATTTAGTTAAATTACTTCTGACACCAATAAATAAGTGAAGTTTGTTCTTTCCATAGTCTTCTTTAATTCAGAGTTCTAACTCAAACCTAAATGTAATCTTTTAGAAACTTTGAATCCACTGAGGGATCACAACCTCTATCCCCTTTTATTCCTAATGAGGGTATAATATCAACCTTAAAATATAAACCTGTATAACACTGAATTGCTCACATACAATAACTAAATCCACTATCAATAAATGCCTACCAGTAACCATGATGCAGCGAATGTTGGCATCTCTCAATACAGTTAGAACAGAAGCTGTGCCAGTTTTCAGCCGGTTCTCCATTATAATAAGTCCCAGGAACTTGAGATCAGCTTCTACATCTTCTCGAGTCAAGCGCTGCAATTTTATGTAACTTAACTTTGGCAAGTCTCTATAAGCTAAAGCCAAAACTCTATAGCCTTCTTGAGTGTATTCTTCCAATACAGTGGCAAAATCATCTGGAACTATAAAAACACAGAATAAGTATATTTATTGCAAACCTCTTAAAATGGAAGGGAAATTAAAGTAAAAACCTGAATATATGAAAGCCTTGTGCCAGTTAACCTACAATAAACTTAAAAAAAGAGTGTAATGAGGAATAATAAACTTTTAGTCTTATCCCTTGCCCCATCATCAACTGACATCAACTGGCCACTAGCATGCTTACCACTGGCCATGCTCCCTTATTCCATCACCTCACAAGTAAGTGGCTAAAGTCAAAGTCTTACAATATTTCAGTTGGTGGTAGTGGTGTAGCTGCGCCTCGTCGTCACAGCATATGTTACATAAATATTCTGCTGCATCACTGTCTCAACTTGAAAAGCTAATACAGTTCCGAATTAAAATTGATTTAGAGGTATTCAACCAGTAATTAAAGTTTCACACGCTGCGTTAAATTTTTGATAAAAAGACAAGATCGCACCTGATGGCCTACATATACGAGCAGAAAACAAATTTGTGGAGAGTCCAAATAATGTCCTAAATCGATTTTACAGAATAAAAGGCTCACGTTCTGCCCAAATACATTAAACTGTCACTCCAGATACTACTTCATCCAAAAAATTGGGTTACAGCCCAGCGAAACGACCATTTGCATCGGAGTCTTGATTTATTCTACTACTAGCTGTCCCGTTGCGGCTTCGCCCGCGTGTACTATAGAAAAGAGTAACTAACTTTTAGTTACATGTTAATTGATGGTGATACTATATTCTATATTATACTATATTCACTGTTTATCTTTAAAACATCAAATACAAACAGATTTGTCCAGTCCACTCCGCTAAGCGTACTTTAATTGCAGAACTTCTTTTTTTAATTCATCTTTATTTCTCTATAAAACAGCTGCCTGGCTGTGGCTTCCACCGCAAAACAGCTGCGCAGCATTTAACAGCTAGCGTACTCAATAACAGTGAAAAGAGCGCGCACAATACGCTTGTATGATGTCATGTAATTCCCATCGCAAAGTCTTGCACGGGATACGAACCCGTAACCCCACCCTTCCCACACCCCAAACTCTATACAATACCTGAGTTGTCAGCGAGTGTTTTCCTTGCTTTTTTTTTCGTGGTCGCAAATTAGATAAAAACAATCCTTGATGCAGATTATATATCATGCTAAAATTTCAGCTCGATCGGTGCAGAATTTTTTGAGTTTTTGAAGCGTACACAAACCAACATAACATTTTTATATATATAGATGTACTTCATCACAAAATTGGACTACAGCCCCATCACATGTCTGTCTACTTTGGTGTCTTGATTTATTCTAAAACATGGCTGAGGCCGAACTCTCAAAGCTTTATCACAGGCCTCACTCTCATTGGTTGACTCGAGGCAGTGCTAACGTCACGTGATTAGCATATCACTGACCCCTCTATAACATAATTGAAAATACTACGCAATAACACGAAACAATGCAAAATCAATACAAGAAAAAACAAGAACACACAAATTACAAAACAACCTCCGCACAAGGCCAACAGGCCATAACGCTACTTATTATACTCGGACTTGTAGACTTTTCTGGATTACTTCAACTCATGACTGCATTTTTTTCCCTTCCACTTCCGAAACCAAGACTACTAAAAGAAAATAATATTTAACTAAAAATGTTACTAAAATACATGTGAATTACAACAAATATCTAAATAAAGCGGTAAACTCACAATGCCACAGTCTTAACATTAGTTACATCAAAAAATCCAATTGATGACACAGTTAACATAAATATGCCTCACGCTGACATGCAAAACAACCTCAAAAAATATATGTTTTATATACAAAAAAAAAACATAACTAATAATTTAAATGATGCCAAAATTAGTACAAAACACTATCACAGACAATAACGTATTTGAATTAAGTTTGTAAATTACCACTAACGAATGTTAAAATAAACAGTCTGTTGGAAACACAAGATGCGTTAAGACGTAATTCTTAATTTAAGCTGTGTTGTAGATGTAACCATTCCAAGGTTAGCAACTATGAGAGTGAGTGACTATGTTATTGAGGATGGACGCTTCCGGATCTGGAAGTGAATTAAAATATCACATGTTGGCATGTATCTTGGTGCTAAGTAAAAAGATTCTGACAATAATTCTCTGTCTATTAGTTTAAATACATGGCCCTAAATACAAACTAAAACATGGTGCAGTCGATTGGAGTGTATAATGCACCTGCTTTTGAGTTATGTCATTGACGTTCAATGATCAGGTAACTTCTATGCACGTGGACTGCTGGCGTGAATATATTAGTATGTGTGTGTGTGTGTGTGTGTGTGAGAGAAAATCATTTGTGGAATGACGTAGAAGATAACTTAAATGCTGATGCAAATGTGTTTTACCAGGGTTATGTTGACTGCTCATAATATTGTCAAACTTCCAGAGTGTAGATCTAGAACGTCAGATAGACGTGAAAGACTGGGAAATATTTGAGGGTGATTTTGAAAACTATTTGGTAGCCACTGGTCAGGATGAGAATCAGAGAAAGTTAAAATTGCCCTTCTTAAAAATATGTTTGGCTCACAAGGTAAAGCACTGTTCGAGACACTTGATATAAGAACAGCAGATAGGCTAGTGTACACTAAATTTAAAGAAGCCTACAAAATTGTTGTGGTACCGAAGATAAACCCTATAAACAGTTCCTTTTTCATCAGCGCATATAACAAGATGATTAGCAGTTTATCACGTCTTCACTGATTGTCGGCGCCTGATGAGAACATGTGGTTACGATTGTCCCATCTCCCAAGAGGAGAACATGCCAGTAGATTGCATCGTTCGGGGCATCATGGATACATGTTCGGGAATCTTTGCTAAGAACTGAAAATAATACGCTCGCGAAAGTGCTTGCACACTGTCGACTTGTGGAGCAGAGCCAACAGCAGGCAAAAAAGTCCAAGCAAGGAACACGGGCCCAAGACTGCGGTAAAGTGAGTGTCGATGTAGTGGCCGCAAGCAAAAAAGGTTCTGCACGTCTTCAAAGGTTATGACTCAAACTCCTTAACTATCTACAACCTGAATGTCTCTTATCTACCTGGTAAACTCATGAATTTTGCAGATCGTCTTTCTTGTGCTTGATGATCAAGCAATGATTGTAATAGTTCACTCTGTAAGTAAACACCTGCCAATGTCCAAGCAACAATTACTGGAATTTTAGCTGGAAAACAGTTCAGATCCGGTCCTAAGTCAAATATCCAAATGTTGCTTGTCTGGATAGCCAGTTTTCAGTAAAGTGCCCACCAGACTGCAAGCCCTACTACAAGTTAATAGGTGATTTGCATGTTGAAATGGAGCTTATCTTCCTTGATGACAAAATTGTTGTACCCAACACTTTGCAACCCCTAAGTGCTAAAGCTGCTTCATGAAGGCCATTTTGGCAAAAAAAAAACAAAATCCCAAGGTTGCCAGTTGTTTTATTGCCCACCTTGTCTAATAACATTGTCCAATTTATTAAGCAATGCCCCATTTGTGAGAAATTTCATCCTGATAACTTCAAACAACCCTTGTGTTCACATCCACTACCTACTGTTGGTGCTGATATTTTTGAATATGCTGGAAAAAGCTTTCATGTACTTGTTGATGAATATTTTAAATGGTTAGATATTTGTGAACTTTCCAATGCACAGTTCACGACACATGGGACACCACTGATATTAATTGCTGACAACATGACTTTTGGTTTACTTCACTGCCGTCAGATCTATGCACAGAATGAAATAGAACTGAAGACCAGTAGCCCACACTATCAATGCAGCAATGGCTTAGCTGAGATGGGTGTCAAAAGTCCAATGATTCTACGCGAAAGTCGAGGTTCTAACTTCAGGAATCTTCTCTGGGAGTACAGGAGTACAGGAATACTCGTCTTCCAGACCTGCTCAACTGCTCTTGAATAAGAGACTAAGAACCAAATTGCCAGTTTCACAAAATTCATTAACACTGAGAGTTATTACACTAGATACGGTGGCTTTAATGGCCAAAGAGCAGGATGTAAAAACTGCATATGACAAAAGTGCCCGGAGGCAAGAGGTACAATTAACACCGGGAGAATAAGTAGTAGTGATCATTAACAAAGGCACAAAGGGTACTGTTGGGAGCCTGGGGTCAAAGTCAACGAACACTCACCTCCTCGTTCGTGCTGGGTTAAAATATCTAGTGGAGAGACTGTCAGCCGCAATGTTAAATTGAAGTATGTCCCAATGCTGCTTGAGGTACTAAGTGACTCTTTAGGACAAGGGCAAATGGATAAAACTCCTCCTCATAGTGTGAAGCAGTTAATGCAGATCTGTGAGAGTCCAGACTCAGATAAGGAATTTAGAGGGTTTGAGCTGCAGGCAGGGACATGCACAAGGAGTAGAAGAGTGGTAAAGCAAGTAACATGCTTGAATTTGCAAATTACAGGTATACTGCTAACCAAAGTTTCTTGTGGGCAATTGTGTACCTATGTAAGTTTTTGTGGACAATTGTGTATGTTACATCAGTGCAGTGTATCTCATCTCTCTGGAAATAATAAAGTTGTTAAGGTTGAGAATTAGTGCAGCCACTGGTGACAATATTATCTGTTGTACAAGGTTATTGGTATTGACCTAAGGGTTCAATAGCATTTCTGCCTCCTGTGTAAAAAGAGGAAGGTGTTGAAGATATAACCCTGCTAAGGTTGACAACCATGAAAGTGAGTGATTGTATGTTGTTGAGGATGGACGCTTCAGGATCCAGAAGTAGGAGTAAAATATTATATGTTGGCATGTATCTTGGTGTTGATAAGTAAAACGATTTTGACAATGAATCTCTTTTTATATTAATTTAGATACATGGCCCTAAACAGAAACTAAAAGAAGCTATATAATTAAAGTTAGGTTATGAATGTATGTATACAAATTATATATGCAAATGACTAAGAGTAATAGTTAATAGTGTGCCATAATGACTGTTGTTAATGTTTGTTAGTGATAGTGTTTTTTTATTTATTAAATAAAAATATAAATAGGTTTTGTTCAATTATCAAAAATCAATACAGTAGTGTAAAATATAAAAAAAATTTATATACAGCCCATACAGTATAAGAATTCCATTTTTTGACAGATCATGACACAGTACAACTATGTAAACTAACACATTGTATATCCTTACGCCACCAGATGTGTTTTCTAGCTGGCAATCAAAACATTTAAACAGTTAAGGTATATGATATCAATAAAATCCAAAATGTGTTGAAATTTTTTTTGGTTACTTTTATTTCTCAGACAAGTAGTTAATTTGTTTTCAATACCGGCTGCACATTAACCTTACTAAGATTAGGTGGCTATGTATCAACATAAAGTGTAAGTAAAAATAAACAAACGTGGGTAGACCTAATTGCCCAGATCAAGGTAAGTCTCCTGTCCTTATCTTTTGGTAATACTGTTACGGTGGATTTTGCAGGATTTTGATTTTTTTTTAGGTTATGGTTTTTTTCTTAAGACAAGTTATAGAATCCGACGGTTTATGGCTATTTGTCGAGTTTATCGGATTTGCTTTTTTTGAAATTTCTTTTAACTTGTATAAATTGGATATTAGTTATGCTGTATGGTTGGGTTATTTGGCTAAATGATAATTTGG
>PNEQ01000171.1:43054-99564 GCA_003012365.1 Medauroidea extradentata
AAAAATTAAGACTACAAAATCTTGTTAATCCATTCACGTGCGTCACTCAATGAAAATCGTTTAAAATTATCCCGCATAAGACATTTACATTTTACGGTTCATTACATGTACGCTATTATTTCCCGTGAAGTAGTTTATAAACAAATCAGATTCACGCTTAAAACGTTTCAACTCTCCAGACGCCGTTACGTTATCAACAAGCATCATCAACCAGCGAGCGTGACTCACCGTGTCCGGCTCGGGCACGGATGTTGTGTTGTTCTTTCACCACCCACATCGGCTCTTGAAAACGTCGTTGTTAAAGGGGCGTAAAACCTTCTCACCAATTTTTCTACATCGCAAAGCAAAGCAATGATTTTTAATTATTCTTTTTAATGACCGGGACAATTTGTTTTGCAACCCTGAATTCATTGTACATACCAGAACAAAATAATTTTCCGTTTATGTGTCATTATAACCCGTAGTTACCGTCATTTCACAAGCACCACATTGAAATGTTTATTTACGACACACGTGCGTGCCTGGCTCGCCGGGCTAATAGGGAGGAAAGATAAAGAAGTGAGAGGTCGGCCTGCTACGTTGCATCTTTACTCACACGCACACGTCGCGCGCCTCGCTAGCAACATTTTATCACACGGAACTTGCCAGATATTTACTATGGGATTATTAAAGGCTAAGTAGCGATGGACGACTACGTTATAAAGTTTAATACTGTTCTAAAATGTAATGTGATGAATTTAAATCCAGCAGAAACGATTTTTATGTATTTTAACCAAAAAATAATTAATTAAAAATTATTAAAATTTTTTTAAAAATTCTGTCCGAGTTATCCGAAGTCCGGGACATCGAGGTCCGAGTTATCGAGGGTTCACTGTATATATATATATATATATATATATATATATATATATATATATATATATATAGAGAGAGAGAGAGAGATAGAGAGAGATAGAAAGAGATAAAGAGAGATAGAGAGAGATAGAGAGAGATAGTCACAATTTTGCATTGCTAAATTCAATTATTCTTCATCTGCCATAATTTATAGGATGGTAGCAAACTGCACTAACTCCAGTCAGGCTGGCATCAGTCTGCACCACCAAACATCTTAGGTCCAGTTATGTCACGGTAGGACAAGCAGGAAACACTGCCTTAAAATTTGCTAAGCACATTTTGCAGCCTTTGTTCACCAACACTTCCACAGTTTTCACGAAAGGTCTGCAAAGGTCTTAAAGTGAATAAAATATCACAGCTAATTTAAAAAATGATTGCAACCTTAGAAATTTTATTAAATGACATATTAAGTGCTAATTTTAAGTAGCAACTTAGCAACTATAAAATTATAAATCATACTGTTTATATACAGTGTAGTACAATTATGTTACTAGCATTATAGTTTCTTTAAGTTAAATTTTTACTGTTATTTTCTACTTATTATACGACAAAAGATACTATTCAAAACATCATGATATAGAAAATTAAGTTGCTACATGCAGCAAAATTACTAACATCGCTGAAAATAAAATAGCTATTTGATGTGTTAAATAGTTATTGACTGGATTCAGTTTCTTGGATCTACTCCACTGCAAATTGAATGACTGTCAAAGAAAACTAAACAAATAAAAGAAGAACCATAATATAAGCAGAGTATGCTTTAGTCAGCAAGATACATACACAACAAGAAATTCCAAAATGGAATCGGGTCAAATAGAAACAAGGAACCAACAGATAATAAATGAAAATAATAACAAATAAAATAATAAAAACCAAGTTACATGCGACACAACGTAGAGACGAAACAAAAAACACAGCAAATATCAGACACGAAAAGAAAAATAACAAAAGGACACAACAAATAGATGAGACAAAATGCAACAGATAACAGACATAAACAGAAAAGACAAATGACACTACGAAGAGACGAAACAAGACACAGTAGTTTTCCAGACAGACAGTGTTACGACGTTTCAGGAACTGGAATCTATTCCCATCATCAGGTAGACACACAGGGTTCAGGAACACAAGTGCAACTGATGAGGAGACTGGAAAAACCATGGGTTTATATAGGGTAAGCACACTTATCCTGCTCAGCCAATGGGAGACGAACTTTCTCCTTATTGGTTGCGCAGCATAGATTGACTCTGATTGGTAGTGATGGGTTGAGTGTGTGTTTTTGTTTTGTGCTGTAAAGTTGTTTCTTTCTTAATCAATAGGATCCACATATTTTTTAATTCAATACTCTGTTGACTGAAAATATTGCTATTGTTAATAATAAAGGCTGATTCTTTAATTTTTCTTTTAATTTTATCAGTTTAAATAGTTATTGCACTTAGTACTTCAATCTGATAAAGCTAATGTCTGAAGTGATAACGTGGCTTACAATTATTAATATAAGAACTTGTACAGCTGTTCTACTCTTATTTAATTACTTAAGATTTTGCATTAAACATTTAACTTTCTGTAATTACTGACATTATGCAAATTTCAATAAATAATGTTAATTGGTTAAATTATGAAAAATATCACTTTACTGAGTATTACCAAATCAACTAAACCCAATTTAAAAAAAAAACTCTTCTCTAAAATTTTATTTTATATGAGTGCAACACAAAAAATGGTATGTTTAGCAAAACAAATCTTTGGTTGATTGTGTCAATGTTAAAAGTACAATAACACTGTAGGAAACACACATTACTTCCATTTAACAAGTTTCAATAAGTGGAAATAATGCTCAGCAAATATAGACTGCAGATTAAGCACTGTCCCAGTACATTTTTATACCATGACAATATACCTTCAAATTAGAAAAACACATATAACATTATTAGTTACAAAACCCAACCAAGTCAAAAAATATAGATTAACAAAAATACAAGAAAATTAAAAAATTGAAACTAACCTGTTTTTGGATCCGAGAGTGAAATAACCATTTCTGGAGAACCCTTACAGTAAACATGATAATTATTCTCCCCAAGAATTCGAACAATCACACTCATTCTCTGCAAACTTGACGAGAAAGGAAACTGGTGCACAATTCCAATTTCAAAAGGTGGCTGTCTTACTTCCCCGTCAGTTTTTATGTTCAATGGATGAAATTTCAGTATATTTTTTGGCGACCTGACCACAGTTGGGAATATTACTTCATATTTGGTGTCATCACTCACTTCTGGCTCTTCTAGCTGCCAACCAGTTGATTCGAACATCTGGAAATGTATATTCATAAATTCTCAGGTGACGGATGAAAATAAATTATAGAACAAACACTGATGACAAAATGTATTAGTAAGTTCTGTGATGTTTAAGAAAAAATGTTATTATTATATGCATACAGACTGGATTACCTATGCTTGTCGTGTCCTGAGGTATCATTCTTGTTTCATGTCCACATTGAGAAGAGGCGTACAGAAGTGGTGATAACAGCAGTAGTCTATGCTCTGGTTTAGCTATTAGAAAATGTCCCTGCTGCAGATAATCTCAAGTGCAAAGAAACATCAGCTGGGGCCAGAGAATGTGGCAGTCACCTTATCAGCATAGCAATGGCCAGAAGGTTTATAAAATTTTAACACAATTTTTTCACATTTTCTATGGGAATATTTTATTTATTGCTATAGAGCAAGAAAGAGAAAGAAGGAGCAAGTGAAGCATGTTTCTAACATACCGGTGCTGTATATGTGTCCCAAATCTGTATAAAGTATGACGTAGCTCTGCAGAAGCACACTACAAGTGCATTCCAGCCAAAGCCATTAAAAGTTTTCTAGACTTTTTTCCCTACACATACAAATTAATAATTAATGATAATTGCTGTGTGCTATTGTTAAGTCCTAATGAATATTTTTAAATGACAACAAATTGCAACTCCTCCCATTTTGTGTCAGTTTCTTTTAAAATTTAAATTCATATATTTTTGATGGCTCCTGAGAATAATGTCATTAGATCACTTGGCAGATGGTGTTTGTGATCCTGTTGTTAGATCAATGTTCTACTGTAAAAATAATAATCCACTGGAAATTATTTTTACTTGAAATGCACGAGTGTGTGCGACTGTTCTGAGAAGTCTGGGAGAGTCAGTGTGGGTTAAACATTTCACCATTTTTTAACTACTCAGGTTTTGGTAATTTTTTTCAGAGAAAAGAATAATATATGCAGCTTTACAAATGCAATTCTTTAGTAAAACTGTACAAAAACAATGGTTCAATATATAATAATATTATGTTAAGGGTTTAAATTAAATAACCATCCAAACATGTGCAAGGCAACAAAACTGACAATCAAAACAAACAAGGCAGTCTAGTTCCATTAACAGTCGAACATAAGTGTTGCTGTTCAGTACGGCACAACATAAATTGTCAAACTACTAATAAGAGTCATATGTCTGTGGAACTGACAAAGTTTATTAAATTTTGTACATTAAAAAATAATGTTAACATTTCCTCATTGTACACAATCTGTCCCACTGTCCACAAAACACAAAGTACACACTACAATATCTAAGCAACTGTGGCAATTACTACCATACTTACTTTCAGATCTAGTGGGTCACCATTCATTTTTCCATCAATAATTGTAATAGAATGGCATGAGACCATTCCAAATATAAAATGGTCACATTGCATTTGGTCTATAAATTTCTCTGGTACTTGGAATTTGCTTTCTTCAACAGGAATAACACCCCACATGTCAAGGCCATCCTCAGTTAGTGTTCCAGTCTGCAAATGCAAATTTTTTTTTAGACATATGCAGAAATAATTCAACATACCTCAAAAGTCTACATCTGTTGAAGAGTTACGTAATACAAAATTTTACAATAAGTGTTTGGCATACATCAAGTGTACATAACCTAAATTTGGTGGAAGTATGCAAGTTTTTATGTGCTTAGCTTATATGTAACTGAATATAGTACTTTTAAAATATCTTCAAACTCCTTACACAAGAGCTAGGGAATATTTTATAAAAACAGGTTTCATGCCTCTATCTTAAGGATAAAATATTACACTCTTTGTTAAATTTTCTCAAGTTTGAATGGATAAAGGGCCGTCAATCAGACATAGCCGAGCCAAAAAAAAAAAAAAAAAAAAAAAAAATCTGGACAGTTTACGTTTCACCTCACCGCTTTAATTCTTTTGACACTGAGACCAAATCATAAAGCATGCACTGAGTGTACAGCATAGCATCCTGCCAAGCGCAGTGCAGTTTGAAGGGGTACGGATAGAAAAGGAGTGGGAAAGCATCTGTATGGCCTCAGACTAGTATTTATTTCAGAGCGTTTGCTATCCCTCAAGAACCTACAGACATGAAGTTCTGCTATTTTTGTTCAATCTTGTTTTTATTTTCACGCATGGACATTTTTTAAGCGTTACAATCTGATGTGCATACCGTGACATACTAAAGGTGAAGTCAGTTGATGTTGTAGCATTACCTCCACTCCATGACCGGAGACACCATAGGTAACAATAGCCATAAGTCTATCCTATGCTTTTGGTGATAGATGAAGACACCAGACATTAAAAAAACTATCACTTACGTTTTGGGCATTTCAAATCAAACATTATTCAAGTGAAATTTTAATTTTGTCTTTATTTGCATTGATCAAGTTTACAACCAAACTGCATGCACTCTTACATCTTTACAAAATCATTATGACTAGTGATGGGTTGAGTACTGATGTTTACAGATTCCATAATTTTGATTCCAATTTCTCAATTATTTTTTGAGTAGTTTGAATGCTTCAGTAAACTACTAAATATAATGTATGTTGATTGGACACAAATAAATATTATTCCTTGGATACTTACTGTCATCATAACTATAATTTTACCAAGAGGAAATAATGAATAAAAACTGTGATAAAATGGACCAAATAAATTTAGTATAGTCAATGAGAATATACAATACTATACTCCTACACTGAGTTATAAAGTTCACTAGAAAAAGAAAAGGGAAAAAATAAAAGATAATATACACTATGATAACTGCGACTTTAATGTTTACAAACAAGCAGGTATGTTATATATGTAATGATGACACTTAAAAATAAAAATTAACAATCCGTGTGTAACTTTGTAAATGCTTAGTTAAGCAAGTCAAG
Organism: Medauroidea extradentata; assembly: GCA_003012365.1. Lineage (NCBI taxonomy): Eukaryota > Metazoa > Arthropoda > Insecta > Phasmatodea > Phasmatidae > Medauroidea > Medauroidea extradentata. The sequence continues at coordinate 49,140 of PNEQ01000171.1, forward strand.
ATTTTTCTGCAGAAATTTTGACATCAGAACTCTGAAGCAAAGACAATTTTCATACTACATCTTGGAGGTTGCATTGGTTTTGGTTGACAACCCAATTTTGCACATAATGAAATATGTACACTTCGGGGGAACACATCTCATTATCAACAATATTTACTTACCTAGGAAAAATATTGTGAATAAAAATGTACCGATAAGTAAGTACTTTTGGTTGTTACAAAAACGATCAATGCAGTAGTTTTAAACGTTCTGTTTAGCTTGACGTTTTTGTTTTCGGCTTCTGCAAGTCATACTGTAAAAATCAAAATTTTTTTGTTTAGCTGACTGACATTCTTAAATACTTGTGAGATAGAAAATGATTTACAATGACGACCAAACAGTTTTATATTTCTACCGCCAACTACTATCTTTGCAATGTTTTCAAACATCACTTTCGTTTTGTTTTGTCATAGATATGCTACATTTAGTTGGGAGAGTCCACACGAGTGAGACAAACACACAAGCATACGAGATGGCAGACTGTTAAACTAGTAGTACTATGACGTTGCAAATTTATTCCAGTGGAATATTTTGGCACTAATTAAAACCAATTTTTTTGGCAACCATTTTGTTCTAGTGTTATACGACTTCGTACCCGAACGTTGTTAACATCTCTGGTGCAGAAATGTAAATAAAACCTTGCGGTGGGATGAAACACAGTAAATTCAATTGATTTATTGAACTTCTTAGTGCTAATATTTACCAACATTGTGTTTAAAAAGATAAATAAATTACTGGTTTTGGATTTTTAATTGTTAATTTGTGCTTTACAAGAGTTTTTTTTAAACTAAAATACTGTGGATGTCGAAGTTTAAATTTCTGCTGTTTATATACCGACCACTGAAAAATCTACCCAGAATAGACTTTTTGAGTTCTCGGTACTCATACTCATTTTATTTTGAGAATCTGCAGTATCGAGGAATCGAAGATTCAAATCGACGCATCCAGATTTGTAACTCAAGATTGCATAATTAAGTTCTAAAAAACATTTAGCACAACTTTTCTTAAGGATTTGAAATTTAAGAAGCCTGGAATGAACCTTGCCTCCAACGGCCTGTAGGAGTCCTGTATCAGCGGTAAATAAGTTTGAATAGATTTAGCTTTACATTTTAAGAGTTCTTGCCATGATGACTACCAAGCTTAAACTGCCGGGACCACGGTATAGGATATGTAAGCCTTTTCTCACATGCCAGCACAGTCATACCACCAAGTCTGTTTGGATGAGGACACTTAATGACCCAGTAATGACCATTATAACAAATACAAAAAAAATTAACTTCTCTAACCGAGAGTTTAGGACTTACATACTATTCAGCTAAGTGATCCTAAAACCTGGAACATTCTAAAAGCTAACACCACTACTTCCAACCACAATCGTAAACAAACCCTTAAAAACTAACATGTTACCAAAAATTTTTAATCCTGATTATGATATCCCGGTCAAACTGTCAGGAAAAAATATATAAAGTAGAGGCTTGTTATAGCGAAATGACACGGTTCTGGGTTCGAACTCCGCTATAGCCGTGTCTTCGCTATAGCCGAATTTGGTCGATTCTGACCCCTAAACCCAAAAACTGCATTTAAACTGTCTTTAATCTTATTTAATTACAAAGTAGTACATTATTTTAAGGAAATATAGGTTTATTTTAACAGGTAAGTATGCGCTGGTTACAATGATACCCAACAAGTATGGGTGCAACAATTCACTAAGTCAAAACGGGCCAAAATCTCTGCTGCATCATGTAAGTATGGCTATCTATCGCTGAACCGCCTCAGCGGTGTCTCGCCCGTGCGGGCACGCGGCAAGAGTACACGCGCCAGCAGTTAACATGATTACACTGCCGGCCACTGCAGACAAATGTAATCAGTTTGAGAAACGTAGTAATTTATTTATTTTAGCATGCATGTTCTGATGATAATTCTATGTGCCCTTTCACACTGTAGCATGCGTCGCATAATTTGTGCGCTTGCCTGAGACACATAAAAATCAGCTTGGACGGGCAATGTAATTGTTCATTTGTCTGTTGGGCAGGTAATGATAGTGTTATTTGCCAGCAAAAATAAGTGACACCAACATCGGTAGTTGCTTTATTTTTGCGCACTAGTAGTGAAATGTGTTTAGCGGCGATACAAAGTTAAATTCGAAGCCAATTAGTAGTAAATGAAGTGCGCGCACGTGTATGCATTGACTTTGAGCAAGGTCACAAGTTTGTAATTTTATTCTGGCAGTGTGCCGACAGAAAACATGTCTGACACACGTGAGCGCTACCAAATCTAGATAGCCATCGGCCGACTGTGTAAGCATGAAGGTGAATCAGAACAGCAAGTGTACTGATACAGGATGCATCCTCTCATCCCCCATCCTTGCTGCTTATCTCAAAAAAGCTGAAGGTCTACTGAGTCAAATATGAGCTGTAGCAAGCTAAGCAGAGATAAGCGTGTGCAAGGGAAAGAGACAGTGCTATCGTGTCTCCCAGATGCATTTCTTCAGTATGCATGGTGTGTGTGTGTCTCAGGTATAGCACAGCCGGCGGCAATTATTCTTAGTGAAGAAACAGCATATGTCCGCCATTATTTAGTCAGAACACGCAGTTCTTGTTCCAAATAGCTGTGTCGTCATGAGCTGAACGGAAGCTTTTTGGGAGCGCCGGACAACAGTGTGTCTGGCATCAGAGTCTTCATCTCTTTATCTACTCCCCCCCAATAACTGCCCCATTTCATCGCAGTTCCTTCGCATTTCCGAAAATTCCGGGCCTCTAATTATAGCTGAATTCTAATGAACATACAGTATTTTAAATAATCTTTCCTGCTCATGATGTTAACTTTTTCCATTTTACTCCTCCAAAATTATTTTAAAATTTTTTTAATACTACCATGGTTGTGTTTTTGTAGTAGCGATGACGTACTTGCATGGCTCGACTGTACGTATATCAAAATTCAAAATCGTAATCAATAATTAAAATCAGAAATGCAAGCTGCATGTGTAACTAAATAGTACGGTTGAACGCACAATGATTAACCACGGAAACGTAGCCAACGGTCACCTAGGTTGAAAAGGGGTGGGGGAAATAAAGGGAGCAATTATATTTTTAGAACAACGAGCGCATGAATTTGGTGAGGGAAGCGAGGTGTCCAGGCAGAAGCATGACTCATATGACAGTACTAGCGGGCCGCCTCGGGGGGGGGGGGGGGGGGGTGGCGACGCGAGGGTCGCATCTGGCCAACAAATACCTACTCACTTCACAAGGTCACGTACATCGCTGCAAGCCTGCTTCACATGGTCACGAATCTTGATGCAAGCCTGCTTCACACGACTCACCATACATGTTTCTACTCATAAAATTCACATTTTCATGGAATTTTTTTGCAATTTTTTGACGGTTCCTCAAAAAGACTTCGCTAAAACCTTGCTTTCGCTATTTCCGTGTTCGCTATGACAGGATTCTACTGTATTAACATTAATTCAATCAAAAATAAATCAAATAAAATTATCTAGATTTTACAGTATGTTTTATTTCAAAAGGATTAGGTCCTGTTTCACTCTCTAAGCAAAAACTTGCACATAAAATTGTTAATTTTATATTGAGATGTCCTGGCATGTGTGGCAATGTGTGCATACAATTTTTGGGTACCACCTTCTGCCCCTCTACCCTACGTTGCCCACTTCGCCTCCTCCTTCGCCAAAATAATTCTTTTGAAACCTTCACAGCCACACACACAACGCAGTAATTTTTCATCAATAAATTTTTGGGGAACCTTATTATGCCCCTCTACATTTTGTCCCCCTTGCCCATTCACCAAATTTAATTTTTTTTTTCATTTGCAGAATCCTTTGCAGACACATGCAAAACTCAACAAAGTTTCACTGCAATCTGACTAACTGTATAGAAATGCACTGAAGACAAAAACATTAATTTTTACATTACACATTTTGGTTGCAACTTATTTTGTATTAATCAGCCCCTATGATGACATCCTTGCAGTACATTTATGTTTGGGTTATAATACATTTTGTTTTCAAAGTGTCATTGAAGTCAGCAAAAAATTTTTCTTATTGCTAGTAAGTAACTAAGTGATAGTAGCACAATCCGAACGCCACCGGCACTAAAAAAATTCCCATCTTGCCTCCCCCTAGTAATTTGATGAACCATGGGTAGGTCTGACGCATGACCAGTGGAGAGATGAGGCCTTCATGTTTTGTACTTAAACAGGCTCAGTAGTTGTATTCATTAAGTAAGTCACTAGCTCAAACAGTTTTCTTTACATATCCCTACTTGTGTGCCACACTGCACCATACGGGTTCAAGCCTGTTTTTGCTACCAGTGCTTTACTTACATGTAACATTAAAATATGTGATAGCTGCTTCAACTTTGCGTTTTACCGGACTAAGTTTGTTCATTTCTGTATAACTTGTGTGTATGTGCTCGTGCCATAAACTTACTAGGTTAGGTCCACATAATTACACACATAGTAAGTGCAAGTCGTTTTTGCTGATCTCAGTAACATGCACCCTCAATATACCAATATAAATCTATGCCCAACTCAATGTCAATTGTCATGTGGGGCCCTAAATCTTTTCTTACATCTTATCATACGCACCATATACTTTAGGACAATATATGAATAAAGGGAACATGGCTTACGTGACCATCTTTAAGAAAAATACATTCTTAAGACATAAAATGCTTGATATTGCATTTCCTAAAAAATTCTTAGTGATATTTTAAAATTTTTTTTCATACAAGTTTAAAACGAGGTGTAAATACGTTGTCTTTTGTTTATATTTTTACTATTGAGTTGGTAGTTCAATACTAGAGTTTTGTGTATGAAATAATGCATTTATAACAATAATATTGGTATAAATGAATGATTCAGGCACAAAAGATTATGCCAGTGACCACAATAAAAAAAAAAACATTGACACACAAAAATAAACACCACAAATAAATTTAAGATAAAGTATATGTCTGTAGTATGAGTACTGAAGAGAAATAGGTACAAACACATATTACAACAGTATCTGAATGTTGGCAAAAAAAATTTTTTGGAAATGTTTTTATTTAAATAGCAAATATAACTGTGTTAGGAAGTATGGGGAATTTTACTGGCATCATCACTACTGTTTTCAACATTTTTTCTTGCTAAACTATGCAGCAAGACCTAACCCTTGTCAGAATGCACTAGATCCAATCCAAGTCCAAGAATTCATCTTGACTTAGGTCCAGTTTCCAACATACGAAAATCAAGAGCAACTCCAGTAGGACCCAGAACAAATTAGTGGGAGTTGAGAGGTTTGACAACTGTACCACACCAGTTATACACAGAACAAAACATATATGTCACAGATTTATCCGAAATTTGTGACATAGCTATGAAATAAATTAAATGAGAATAAACCAAAATAAGCTGCTAAAACCCATCATTTGCAACAAAATGTTAAATTCACTTCAACTGACAAAGAAACTTAAAAAGTAGTCTCACAGTGCTAACGGGTTTGCAACGTAAATATATTCGTCAAAATTAAAATCACCATAAAAGCCATAAAAATTGTATTTGGTAATACCCATAAAGCATTCCCGACATAATTAAAAAATGTAAAAAAAGGCATAAATTTAAAATTAGGCATAAACAAAAGCTTCAAAAAGTTGTCACATAAGAATATCCTTTAAGTATGCACTAAACAAAACATTGTAATTCAGAACATGCAAATGACTGAATTTCTTATTAGCTAAGTTGAGAACATGATTGAATAAGACCATGTACTTTAGTTAACTAAATATTACCTTGTCAAAGCAAACACAATCCACGGAACCTGAGACATTTATAGCACGAGGACTGATGCAATAAACTCCTTTTTTCTCAAGGCGATTTTGAGCATAAAATCTGCCCACTGTCATTGCTGCAGGTAGAGCTGGTGGTACCACAATAGTTATCAAGTCCAGTGAATCAAGAGCAATATCAGACAAACTGATGTCACGTAAATACTGAAAACAATCAATTTTACAGTTAGAATAGTTACACAATGTTATGTGTTTATTATTATACAAGATAATGTATGCAATGGCAAAGTAAAACTGGTTTTGGGATAACAGATGAATTCCACACAAAAGAGGCTGCAAGGATAACTGCTCTCCCTTTTGTCAAATGTTTTATTTAATTAAAAAAGTAAATTTTAGAGCAATGTTAGTTTCTGCAACTGGTACTTAATGGTTCATTCATGTTATGGGGGCTGTGGATGTCATAGTGGCTAGAGCACTGGTCAGTCTCCAGCCTATTTGCACGTAGGAAATGTGGCTGCAGTTGGTCGGTGGATTTTCACTGGGTATTCCAGTTTCTCCCACCTTTCATATTCCTTTACTTCTACATTGCAGGCTTCATTTCTTGTCACTTTTCAGTGATTGGTAGATTCTTTTGGAGTCCCAGTCAGACAGTCTACTGTCGGGTATGATGCCCTGCCCTCAGGTCCCTTCCCCATAAATATTATGTAATATTATGCAGTATTAATATGAATTAATAATAATAATAGTAATACTGTACTAATAATCCAAACTTGCCTACACATTAAAATTAGGGCTGTACTGATACGAAACTACCAATTACTCATAATAATTACCGATTAGCTTATTTAATAGAATACAATCAATTCTTTTTCCAGATTACTGTAATGCCAATAAATACGCGATTTACCGAATAATAAGTTCAATTATTACTTTGCTATACCAAAATGGCACTAAGGAAGAATTCATAGTCTGCATTATTTTTAACACATTTTTTCAGATTAATTTATGCAATTTTTATAAAATTCTCAAAGTCAAAATTTTAGGGTACTTAAATTAAGTGCATATTTCAAAAAATTCCATGCGAGACTTTAACCTGAAACTATAGAAATGATAAACTCAAAATGATTAAAATTAAGATGAAAAGATAACATATCTGACTAAAACAAAAGTAATATTTTAAAAATAAAAGCCTGCCTATGTAACAAACTTTCTTATGCTTCCCGACCACTACAAGCAATGTTTATGCTCCTTATTTTCACAGCACACAAGACATCATTTGTTTTTATTCTTGCTACAGATGTTAACTAGAGAAAAATTCTCATAAGCTGCAATGCTGGGTAAAGTAAATCTACAAATTTTGTTGGTCAGTATTTAAGGGAATGGTGTGTATAAAAAAATAATTGGCAAAGCCACAGGCAAATAACATTGAGATGTGACACTACGCTCAAATTTTTTTAATCTATGACTTCTCGCAATCATGATGGTTTATAGCAGTCTTTTACTGTAAAGTTACACTTAGCTATCATTTTCAGTTGTCTTTACGCACAATAACAAGTTGTGTAAACAGTAGCGTGAATGTAAAATAGTAAAGCATATACTATGTGGCTATTTTTTAAAATAAATTATTGAAAAAACTAGGTGCGTATATAACATTAACTCAATTTACACATTAAAAATTAATCAGCAGTAGGTAATCTGTAATCAAGGACCATTTCATTCCCTCACATCAAGGATTCAGAAATAGCAAAATTTTTAAAATTATTAAAATATTGCATAAACAAGTTGTGGCATTTCACATGTATAAGTGTAACTACCATAGAACTATCACTAGTCATTTTATGATTACACGGTCTACATATTCAACATAGTGTTGTATGCAAAATATAATTAGAACCTACACTAATAACTAGACTAATAATATAAAATTAGCTGAAGTTATTCCATGCTGTTTGTGTGTTGTGTTCATGGCTAATATTACAAAGCCTCCCTATCATAAAGCATATTTAACAGGTAAACCACTGAATCTATCTCACTCTGATCGGTTGTACCAACATTAATACTGCTAATAACTTTACTATACATAAGAAATCTGCACAAACCTGGGTGTTGTTAGTTTTAGTTTCTACATGTTTTTTAAAAACAGAAACAGATTTCAATAGCTTAAGAGGTACTAAACAATTTTTGGTAACATGGTTTAATAACCCTATTTCACAATTCCATAAATACACAACATACTCTCATAAAATGCAAACTAACAAATTTAATCCCACTTTACATTTATAACAAGCACTCTTCGACACTGCAAACAGGACTATTGTGGAATTGAGAAAGAAACTGTACAGATTGATAAGTTTAAGCACAGTACAAACAATGTTAAAAAAACATGTGCCAGGTACATAGACTCATAAGAGTACTTTTATATTTGTGGTGAAAATAAGACCGTAACGATGGTTTCTTTCACTTTACACAGCTCACTGTGTATTCTTAAGCAATGACTACACGAAATCGTAAAATCTAAAATCCATGTTTACTAAAAACTGTCCAGTAAATGAATTGTGTTTACGTAAAGTCACGAGGTCATGATGTAACTGCGACTAAACGATAGGGTATGTTCGACAAACTTCGGGATACGGTCGGCAATGTGTGAAAAATACGGTATTCTGTAGTAAAAAAAATGTGGGAGAAAAGCTACAAATGTGGTACGCTAGTTACCGAAGCTACAGTACTGTCAGCCCACTTCATTAACTACGACGCTACATCTGCATACAACATTTACAGTACCAAAATGTGTGATTTCAGTATGGATTTCTGGTTATGAATTGACAAAACTGAAAAAAAGAAATTTAAAAGCTAGGAAATAGTACAATAATTTACACCATTCATACAATCATAGAATAGGGCATAAAACTATACACTGTACGGGAGAATCGTACAAGTTGGCAGCTATGCAAGGACCATATATTGGGAAAACCGATCAACTACAGATATGGCTGTATAGATTATTCTCGAATAGTTGTCAATATTCTGGGGAAACAATCCTCACATGTAGAAGAACAAAATATGTTCTGTGGACATACGTACATAAATGCACAGTTAGTGCATTACAGTTCGCAATACATGATGTATTGTTGACAGTGTGCGGGTAGGATCATGGTGCTGCGGAGCATCATTACAGCAGTCCGTACCATGTTACTATGCCACACACTACGCGCTAACACACAGACGTAGGAACAACTTTGACAATTGTTAGAAACTTTTGAAACAATATCGTCGGCACATACGGCATTAAAGAAAATGCTCAAAATGCCCTCCATCAGCACGAACACATGACTTGACCTGCTGTAACATAGACTGTCAGATACGTTGACGAATCCCTTGGGAATTTCTGATTATGTCGCACTCTGCCACAATACGATTACGAGAGTTTCCTCATCTACAGAAGTTGCATACACAAGGGACTTTAAATGCCCCCACAAATAAGTCTAATGGATTTAAATCAGGGCTCCTGGGTGGTCACGGAATAGGGCCACCTCTATAAACGTATTTTCCTCAGCATGTGATAAACCAGCTTATAATACATATTTTCAAAATGTTTTTACTACATCAACAGAGAAGTACTTAAAAAAGGTATTATTGCATAAATTTTCGACATAATCACTTGTTTTAACCTCGGATACCGGACCTGTAACATAAACAACGCTGGGCCTGTAACATAAACAACGAAGATGCCCACAGACATCATTTCAAGCTTCCGTTTGTAACCGCCGGAGTGCCTGTACTTTCGACTATCGATAGTATCGCCGTGATCGATCACGGGTGTTCACATTGTATTGTAGCATGCCTGCAACAAAGCAACGAACGCAGATATTTTCTAAGCTTTCAATTGCAGACAATAGAAATATGGGACACATTTTAAAAATTCATTTTTGTACTTTGTATTGAGATCATTTCTGGTAAGTTATCACACGTGGAGTAAGGATTGAGGTTAGTTTGAATTAATTCGTTGGACAACTTGCATGGAGTTATTTTCATTTTTAAAATGCCAAAACCCACCGTCACTGAAAAGCAACGTGCAGTCGTTCTCAAAGGATGACTCGTATGCTAGTGGGGAAAAAACTATATTTTGCCAATTTTGCAATGTGTAGGTAGCAAGGGACCGTAAAGACACATGTGTGAAGCATATTAGCATCGAAAAATCATAAAAACTGGTCAACCAAAAATGTTTCTTCTAGCCACGGTGTCAAGTAACATGGTAGACTGCGTCTTTTGCCGATATGAAGAGAAAGGACAACGGCAAGACCGAATTCATTAAGGACACGACTGAAGAGTTTGTAAAATCAAACATTCCCTTGGAAAAACTTGATGACCCTTGCTTGAAAAAATGGCTCAATTAACGTGTAGGAGGAGCAGGTGACATGCCAAATGCACGGGTGTCAAGGGAAAAGTATGTTGAATAATTGGCAAAGCAACACGTAGAAAACCTTATGAGAATCCTTGAAGGTAAGCAGGTGGACGTGTTTTGCGACAAATACAGACTGCACTGGAAGATCCGTTTCTTATTTTGTTTCAATATTTTGGCTATAACTTTGACAAACCAGAACTTGTAGTTGGCGGTCATTTTTTAGATGCTGCTAATTCAACTAATTGCACCCAAGCCATGGTGGATTACTTGAAAAAGTATGGTATCAAGTATGACAATGTTAAATGCCTTGTAACAGACTCTGCAAGATATATGTCAAAGAGCAGCAGTGCCCTGGAGGTGAAAGTTGGAGATCATTCGCAGTATGTTCAGTGCTGGCCACATAAACTGAATCTTGTTGGAAATGTGTGGCTCAAAGAACTGTCAGAACAAAATCTCACTGTTGTTAAGGTGAAAAACATTTTTCTGAATACCCGCAAGCTACGACATTTATTTGAAAGTTTCTTGGAAGAAAAATATGGTGAAAAACAGCCCTTGCTTCCCCTACAAGTAAAAACCAGATGGAACTCATGGTTTACAAGCGTTTTCTACCTTGCAGAATACATGCTCGAAATAGCAGAATTTTGTTAGAAGGATAACATCAAAGCCGTACAGAATACTGCGGTAGAATATTTCTGTGGAATGAACAAACACCAACTTACTGCTGTTCATTCACAAGCAATTTTTGTGAAAGAGCCTTCAAAACAGTTTGTTGACTTGCACAAAAAATTGGAGAGTTCAATATACCCAACTTCTCACATGCTTCTTGGTGAGTCAGAACACCTGAAAGAGTGTTATTTGCCCATTTTGAATGGAGTTCATTTCAATGAAACAAAAGTTGTTGGTTCACTTTCTCCTACAACGGCTGCAGATGTTAAAATGTGCTTTCAAAGACTCACATCACAAGCACATACAAAGATATCCACATTAATAGCACAGGACCCCAGCAGAAAGTGTCTTGACAAGCTGAAAGTGCTTATCCCCAAAAAACATTATTCCAGCCAATGTGAACTCAGTTCTCGTTGCCAACATCAAGAAACATCCTAGTTACACTTCTTTGGAGACACAAGAAATAACTTCAGGATTTTCTCAATTGCAAGTAGCACTGAACAAGCAAGCATCTGAAAATAGTAGTGTTGACATTGTCAAAGCAAAAATTGTAAGACTTTCAAGGGCAAATTTTGCAACTAAAGCTTTAGAAGCAATTTGGTCACCACCTGCAAATGTTGACTGAGCAATTTCTGTTTTCATACAACACAGTTCTAAAAGACAGAAGAACCACACTCAAAACACAGTAAACTTACAGTAATGGCAATTTTTGCATTTGAAGATTTCTGCTGAGACAAGTGAATGCATTTATTGATGTAATGAATACAAAAGTTACTTTTTAAAATTTTCATTTTGTCTCATTTCAGAAAAAGTTGCTGTTGAGTACATATAGTTTCGTGTTGTTTTCAAAGCAAACTTACTTGCATTTCAAGATATAAACTGAGAAGAGTGAATGTGTTCACTTAAGTATAGTTGTTTTTATTTAAAATTATCAGTTTGTACTTCTTCATGGAAAGTTACTGTCATTTACATATAGTTTTCTTTGTGTTTTCAATGTGACCTTTTTTAAATTTAAAAATGTATACTATAACCAATGAATTTAGTGGGTGATTAATATGTATATTTTTATTTTGTTTCTGCTATAAATTTCCAGATCATAGCGATTGTCTCTGATTTTATTAACAGCTACTCTTATTTTCACTAGATTTTGTTGGGTTTCCCATAGTTATCTGCAACTAAAAATAACACCTTACTTGTAAATAATAACACAAATTTTTAAGAAAAATAACCTGAAATATTTTATAAAAATAAAACGAATAGTGCATTCCCATAGTAATGGGGCATCTTCCAACAAAACAGGCATGTAATTCATTAGGATTGCTTCGTATGTCTCACCATTAAGTCTTTGTGGCAGAAAACAAGGTCCTATTGAACAGTCACCCACGATTCCAGCCCAAACATTGACAGAAAACTGTTGGGTGGTGTGTTTGCATCATACTATGAGGATTTTCCTTGGCCAAGATGTGTTCATTATAATTAATTATCTGGTCCTGTTTAATTGTTGCTTCACCAGTAAACAACACCGATTCACAGAATACAGGGTTGAAGAAGGCAAAACGTACGACAAACAGGTAAATCCTCAGGTGTCAGGGCCCAAACACATTGTACATGGTATATAATCTACATGTTTTCATGAAGCACTCTCCAAGCCGGTGTATGGTTTACATTAAATGTAGTAGCAACTCTCCCCATGATCACATTGGGGTTCTTGTCCACTTCATGCAGGAGTGCCTCTTCCAACGCCGGCATCCTCTGTCACGATTGACTGGTTTGAAGGTTCCGTGTTCTCTAAGGCCGGATTTACACATTGGCCCATGTGGTTGGGCCAATCTTGGAAGGAAGAAATGCCAATGACCAAGAAACGGCCAGTCCCTATTTACACATTGGGCCAATTCATTTTTAACCAGTCATACGGCCAATTTAAATTCCATGAAAATGGAGGGTCAAGTTTATTTGTAAATTGCTGCAACTACATTCATACTCTATGTATATGAGCAGAATAATGTCCACTGATCCATTTCAACATTTCATATAACATTTTCCTCTCAAACTACAAAAAAATGTACAATCACAACACCAATGCATGCACCAATGTGTAAACACAGACCAAGACTTCACCAATGCATACGCCAACCCCTTTGATGTTGGACTAAAAACCGACACTGAATGGCTAATGCTTCCAACACATAGCCAACGTTCCAAGATCGGCCAAGTAGCGGTTACATATTGGCCGATTCCTTCCAAGGTCTGGAGTTGGGCCAATGTGTAAACCCGTCCTAAGACGATGGATTGCTTCAAATGTACGTCTACCTGGACACCGTCGTCGTGGGAAAACGTGCACAATACAAACGCTATGCAGCGCTGCCGTTACCACTTGCCAACCCATACACAAATTGTGCACCAGTTAATTCAGCATTAGAATAATCCATTTTGAACCTCTTCCTGCTGTGATGGACAAACGACACTTGATCCACCTAGATGCTAGAGCGGAAAATACATGCGTCCAGTTCAACTGTTTGTACAACTCATCTCATGTTCCACAGCAACATGATCCTGCCCGCGCGCTACTAATCATATGTCATGTTATGCTGGGACTGTCGCCTGAAGTGTATTTATTTCCTCTTGGATGTGAATCATTGTTCCAAATTTCATCTTCGTGTGTTCTACTGGTGGTGTTTGTCTATTTAAGCCCTGTGTACTGTGCCTCTGTCGCGACCCCGTTTTTGAATTTACCGACTTCGGCTTTGGTCAATTTCGGGCGTTGTCGAAAGCGTTTGTCCCCCCACGCTCCCATGTTCGTCGGTCTCTCCCTTTCCTTTCCCTTCTCCCTGTTGGACCTTTATTTATCGTTGTCATAGTGCTGTAGTGCGCACAATTCCTGCGCGACTCTGCTCGGTTCGATTCCAGGTGGCAAGTCCCGTTTATGGTTTGATTCTTGTCCCTTTTCGGGCGCTGCACCATCGAAGTGTCATGGGCCGTGTTGTTTGGTGCTTGTGGCTACGGAGAGTTTTGGGGGAAGCGAGTTTGTATACCGGTTAGGGTATTTTGAGCTGAGTGAATATTTGCATGAATCAAGTGTTGAGTTTGATGATAGTGAAGTTGTAACAGCGTTATGTCTTAGAACTATTGCCTATGTTAAATCTTTGCACGCGGTCGAGAGACTCAGTTTGAGTAGTATGGTGCCGGCGGTAGAGGGTCCAGCAACGGCCGCGCAAAGTGTTCTAACTGGGCAGTTGAATGGTGTCAGACTGTTGTGTGTCGTACAGCCTGACAACATGCTTGCGTTTTTGGTAGCAGCAAATAAAATATTCTATAATAAGCAGAGTGGCACAGGAATTGTGTGCATTACAGCACTATGACAACAAAGAAAGGTCCAACCGATGGATCACTAACTAATTTCAATAGGTTACAAGCACTTAGGTTCAAATACTACAAAATGAAGCAAAACCGTAACACTGGCATATCCACATTATTATAACAAGTGCATGTATTAAAGATTTAAGATACACGACATCTTATAAGGAAAGGTTCTCAATATCTTATAAAAATTATAAGTTACATAACCCAATTAATGAAGCATCGCAACCCCATCACACGACGTCGGCCCGGCAATGAAAATAGAATTAAATAAAATCAGAAATTAAAACAATCGCAACACCACACCGAAAGAAATAAAAATCAAATATATCTTACCAAATCAAACACGACGAGCCGACGGGGTAGAAAAGCGGAGCAAGCAAGCCGTTCTTCCACACCAGCAAAGCAGCACACAACACCCGAAATCGACCTAAGCCGAAGGCGCGAAGTTCCAAAATGGGGGCGCGGCAGAGACACAGAACACACGGCTTAAATGGACAAACACCACCAGCAGAACATACGAAGATGAAATTTGGTGCAAGTATTCACATCAAAGTCTAAATAAATACAACCCTTAATAACAAATTTTTTTACAAGTTCTCCACTGGTTAAAAAACTGTTTTTAACAAGTTCTCTACTCGTAAAAAAAAATATTTTTTACAAGTTCTCCACATGCTAAAAAACCTACACTTGGCTGCAACCAGGAAGCTCAAGTGATAATCAACAAGAGTTGGAAGACAGCAGTATCGACGACCTAATGAGCATCGTGGAAGAAGATGGTGGAAGAGGAAAGAACAGCAATAGAGGATGTGATGCTATAGCAACTATAATTGCAGCCTCTCTATTGCATCCAGTAACACTAACCTCATTGAGTACTGTACTCTAAAATTATCACTTTTTCTCAGAATTATATAATTGTTTACTACGAGTGTAATGTGTTAGTGACAGTGTTGTAGTGGGGGCGGAGCGAGGCGGTGCGACGCTCCGCCACTGCTCTTGAGGCAGGAGCGGAAGCTCTGCCACTGTTAGCAATTTTGTTATTATTTCTACCAGTAAAACTGGCAAAATAGCTTTATTTTGCACCTTCAAACTCGAAGGTCCCCGGGGGAGGACCCCCGGACACCCCGCTTTAATTGGAGCGGATGGATGAACCAATGGGTCTGAAATACTTCGAGCTCCGGCACTGAAAATTCTGGCACTGCAACACTGGTTAGTGATGTAATCATGAATGCTCCTTATGTTGTGCAAATGCTGATTGTGTTCTTTTTAAACGTATGTAGTGAATTTCGGCAATTTAATTAATTTTTTGTAATAAGACAACACGTAACTTTATATAAAACACATTAGGAACAATTAAAAACAATTTTCATATAAAATGTAGTGAAATTAGAAACTGGGAACTCCATACATCTTATCTCTGTATTTGTAATTTCATTATTCACTGGATTTTCAAAGAACCTATCCCTCGCAAATACAGAGGGATTACTGAATTTATAATATTGTTTCCATCTAGACAGAGTGTTAAACAGTTTTTATACATAAAACTAAGGCTTACCCCAACAGCAATGAAATTGAAGTTTGTAATACCAAAAACCATTTCTGCCTATGGTTCTTACTGCTTTGTTGTAAAATAATATAAGACACTAACATATAATTAACATGCACATTACACATCAGGGTGTTCCACAGAAGTACCTTCCATTTGACTTATGATGGACAGAGAGAGGAAGGAAGGGAGGGGAAGGCAGAGCGGGAGAAAAATGAGAGAGAGCAAGAGAGAGGGGGCAGAGTGAGAAACAGGAAAGAGAGAATGAGAGAGACAGAGGCAGCACATTGGTAATTTAAGGAGGGGTGGCACTACATCAAATGAAAGTGATATTGCTTTCCATCAAAATAAGCCCACAAACATAAATACAATTAATTTAATTACCTTTGTTATGACAGTGTACACAAATCCAACGCTTGCTATGCCGGCCAGCAGCTCCACAAACTTGTACGAGTCCTGCTCAAATTTAAAATCTACTGGGGGTGGATACATTATTGATCTGATGAGGCTGCCTTTGGCTGTTGAGAATCCTGTCCTAATGACTACAGCCCTAACTATTTCACTTCCTAAGTAACGAGTCTGAATAATACGAGTGCCGCAGAAGAGAGTATGACGTGCATGCTCTTTGCTGTCATAAAGTATATCCTGAGTATTAGGAACAGGTGTTTTAGTAACTGGAACACTTTCCCCTGCAAGCAATATTACACAAGAAAATGTATAATTACTTTCCATCCTAAAGGTGAACACTTAATAAACTATTAGAAGGGTAATCTGAAAAATATTTGTAAAAGAAACATGCGGAAAACATAACATCACAAAGATAATTCTAATTAAAGTCTTCAAATTATTTTTAACATAGGAAATCATTTTATTAAAATAATAAATAACTGTTCTGCATTATGATGATCACAATACTATAAAAACATACTAAGAAAATTATATTGAAAATGTAATATGACATAATCAGGCCATAAAATTATATATTAAAAAAATTATTCACAGAGTTTACTATCTATTAACACAACCAACTATTCGTGGAAAGTAAACTGGCTGCAAATTTAATTAAAATCTTAATTTGCATCAATCTACTTATATCAGCAAAATTCTCAGTTCAGTCTTAGTTGAATTTTAGGATAAACAAAGCAAATTATAAACAAACATGTTCATTGGCTGCCAACCGCTAAGCATTGTGAAAGAAATAAATCTTTGTTATCTGTCGTTTCCTTATAAATTCAACACTCCATCACTTAATGAGAGAGTTTTATTAACAAATATCTCAAATATACAGACGTTGCAAACACAATCTACGACGCTATATGTTTAATACTATAATCATGGTTAGCGGACGACACGTCCGTACAGTTTGTTCACGAGTTATTTAACGACTGACGCACTGTTACACGTACGAGTTTCTTGGTACACTTGCCAGTATTTAGAAATGTACGATACTCTGAAAATACCAAAAGTTTAGTTCAGTAATAAATACCACAGTAAAAATAAGTCAGAAATATCACAATCAGATATAATGTTTTATTTTTTCAAAGTATTTTTGGACGTTAAGGCGTCAATGTTATGGTGACTGCATATGTTTATGTTTTCGTTCGCCCATTTTCCGTTCCAGTTCGTCCGAACCACGGCCGCATGGTCCGAACCAAAGTTCCTTGATCTATTTTGTTCCGCCCTCGTGTCGGTTTATTTTTACGTCGCTTGCGGATTAGGTTATGTGATGCTGGACGTGAACAGTGAAAATGTCTTGCATGGTTTTCAAAACGTGGATATATGTCTTCATTACTAAACAAGCTGTGGTGATGTTTATAAGGCAAGAATAAAAATCTCGAATAGCATTCTTTCATATAAAAAAACAATATGTATAGTGAATTATCAACAGATTGTTTGGTGATTTATAAAATGTAATTTTTTAAAAACCAAGTATACAATAATCCAGGAGGACTTTACAATAAGTTTAATCACTCATTTTGTTGACAACTGTTTTTCTGCATGTAGTACCAAATTTTTGTTACGTTAATACCAGAATATTCGAATACAATCGTTAGTCATGACTTGACAATTACAATTAAATTTAGAAATTTACTGTAATTGCACATGATGTAAATATTTTTATCAAGTTTTTATGTAGTTTTTGTTTCCCTATGTCGATAACACGTACAAAATTTTCACGCAATATTGTTTTAATATATACAGCGTTGTTGTTTCCTATGATGCCGACTGTACAAACTTGTGTTGGTTGGAAATAGTACTTAGGCACGATGCACAAATTGAGCCAATTAGACGCTAGCGAAGTGCAATGATATTACGTTATTTGTTTACTTCAGAACTCAACTAAGAGTGAACGGAGAATGAAAATGCTTCTACTGTTACACATCAAATAACAAATAAGCATATGGTTTATCCTCAATATCAGTAAGACCACTCTCCAGTGGTGGTTGCTAGATAAACTAAGATAATTTTAAACATACAATAAACCTACCTGTTAATGGTGTTGCATGACTACATCACAACATGCTGCACAGAGAATCAGCAAAAAAAGTTTTGTTCAATAAGCCATTTCACATTTCTATGTGGTGTCTGATTATGAACATAATTTAAGAATCATTATACAAACAACAAACAATGACTGGTTTATTTTTTCAATTTACATTTCTTTGGTGTATTCCGATTGTTAAACTGAGCCTTTTCAAAATTTTAGCTGTTCACATTGAGAACACAGAAGTACCAGAGCTATCTTTAAGCATACATCATACTTTTAGCAACAAAAAAAGTAAATTTTTAAAGAGACCTTCTTACCAGTTGAAAGCATTGTATATGGAGGCAATAAGGCATGAGGTAAGTGAGCAAGTAATGCCTACGGGTTTCAAGGACCAAATGGACGACTTGAAAAGAGGAGCTTTGTAGTATTCGATACTGTCTGTGGAGTCACTGCAGTCTGTTGTGGGAAACAAATACTAAACAAGCCACACTAATGCAGTCGACAGGGACAAAAGCTGTGAACAAATTAGGCTCATTTGATACAATTTGTTTTAGTTATGTTGGTGCCTTAGGTAGTCTGTCACATTCTAAAGAATATTATATTTTTTATAAAGTCATGGTGACAGTTCCAAATGGTGGAGACATGTTCATCTAATTTATATTGGTCATTCACTTAATTTTAACATAAATAATAATTTCAACAAACACACAAAATACTTGGATTTTATTGATATAATGCCAGTTTTTCATTGCAGTATGGTTTCTTCCAATTTAAAACCACACTTGTAACCAATGCAAGATCCCGATGAGTATAAAGGTTACGTGAGCTGAAGTAGTAAACAACCGTACCATAAATGAGTACAGAGAGAAATTACATTGTAAGAAACAATGGAAACTATGTTTATTATTAAAAACAAAATTTAAAAAGCCACATTTTGAACTTTTTAAACTCACATTGTTTAAAAATGTTTGGTAGATAAACATTTCAAATTAACTGCAGTGGACCATGGAGGTTAAAGGGAAATTACATTAGTAATTGCATCTAATAACACCATTGCGTCAACAAAATACAAAGAGACCAATACTGCCAACTTTTCTGGTGCAAATTTTTGTGAATCGCTAAAAAATTTTACATACAGATACACCATTTTAGTTTATTCCAAAATAATGACGCTGGCAAAAATGTTCAACATAACTAACAAGATCCCTATGGCAACAAATTTTGTTTCCCCACAATGGCTGTCACGTCAGAGGGTGTGTACCTTAATCAACCATTGCACGAAATAGCAGAAGGCCGGTGAAACTCCAACTTTAAATGCCCACCTGAATTTTTTACTTTAAAAATGCACAGTAAATAAATTACATGAATTACTTTTGCAGACATGTATTAATATCAAAGTGACAACTGCAAAATGTTTGTTTTAGTGCCTTGCAAGTTAGCAAAACCTCCAACACAGATGCATATTCACCAAAGGGAGCCTCTACGGAATGTGACAGTACCGAGCGTTTATGCAGATGTAAACATGATGCAGCAGATGTTCAATTACCAGGCTGCTTCACTATTATAATTAGAAATATATACACTGACGTACTGGTTATTCTTGTATGGTTTCAATACTTAACTTCTGGAAACTTAAGGCTCAGTTTCAGTCACCATACTGAATTTTATTATTTTTCGCTTTTTTGGAATTCTGAGAAGAAAAATGTTAAATCGGCGAATATAGTGCAAATTCTATTTACTTTGAGCTACAATACAAGCATGGCAATAGAGCTTGTAATGTATAGTTAGGTCGCAATTTGTCTGGCAAATTATGATTAGAAAATAATTTGCCACACACATTGCGACGTAACTATATGTTAACCGCTAAATCGCAATGTCTATACTGTTGCGAAATGTAAATAAAATTTGAGGTATTCTTATAATTCCAAAAAAGCGAAAAAATAATAAAATTCAATATCGTGACTGAAACCTAGCATTAATAGCTATAGGTGTTCACTGGAAATGACAAACATCAGCAGATTGTAGCACCTCATTAGAATTTATCAGTCTTAGGTTTTAACAATTCAACTACGTTACCAGTGTTCCATACATTTCAAGTTATAAAATTGAACCAAAATTAATACATAAAAAAAAAAGAAAACAGTTTGGTATACCAGGAAGTCTTACCAGAGTACACAAAATCATTTATGACAACTGTGCAAAGCAAAATTGCTAAGCTAACAAGAAAATTAATTTAATAAAAAGTTGTAATGTTGCATAAAAGGTGTCATTAATGTGTATTTATTGTATCTTTTTCATTTAGATGTTCGCCACATTGTTGGCACGATAGTTTTAGTATGGTGCATTATTGAATTTATTTTAAACATTATTGTAGGCCTGATTACTGGAGCAGTGTTTGATGTAGATATAGTTTCTTGATATCTCCGATAATTTAAATGTAATATTTACAATCTATAAAATTATGTATGTTTTAGTGCAAAGTAAAAATATGGTTTATCAAACTTTTCTGTTAACTTTTACTAACATTCAAGTTATCTAATAAAGATTTTCTATAGGCATGCATAAAAAATTACATAATTTAATTCTTCAAACTAATATAAATTTTGAGCTTATCTGTGATAATGAAATTGATATAAGCAGGGAAAACGTGATTTTGGTATTGACAATCATTCATACCAAATATAAAACATTTCGTCTTAAAAAATCCTTAAAATTGTCTTCCAAGTAAATAAAATTATGAAACTAATGCTGTAATATTTTAGATATTAACTTAAGGAAACATAATTGCATCATCCTAATCAATTTATATTTGTATGCTCCACGAGAAAATAAAATTAAAATTTTACACTCAAAATGCCCTTAAGCCTGAACGAGAGCAGATATCAGAAGTTTGTCTTTCAGCATTGTTTAAATTAATTTTACTATGATTATATTATTCTTTCAGGACAAAACAAAAAGTTGAAGCTGATGTTATACCAAACAAAATATTTGTCGGTGAACTAATTAGCCAAAAACAGGTAACTTTTTGTCATGTTAAAAAAATGAGTTTCAGTAAAAAAACCTGCAGGCGAGATGGGTGACAAGATTATTTTTTTATTTGTTCTTGTTTAGGGTTTTTGATTGATTTATTCATTGCATCCTGTAGACCGCAATTAACTACACGCACAGTAGAGCAATTATGCTGGTACATATTTGCATGATAGGAGGTCTTAAAATACAAACAATAAATACCTTGACTATGAAACATTACAATGCAGTGCACAATTCACCACGTACATATTAAAAATAAAAAAGTAAATATTACAATTTAATATCTTAATAAAATTAGGATTCACAAATAAACCAACAAACACATCAAAGTTAGACATTTATCAACTCAATAAAATAATTACAATATAAAATGCATTTCTCTGGATAACTATTTTTAATTTAGTTTTAAATTCTTTACATTACCATTACTTTTTAAAACTTGAGACAGTTAATATGAGCGTAAACCCACAAACTTAACATATTTTTATATATAACTGTGTTATAGTAACTTCCTCTTAAATTGTTTTCTGTTCTAGCATTATATTTATGAATCTCATCTTTTTAAGAAATTAATGAATTTCATGTACAAATTATGATAATTCAAGAATATATAAAGAAGGCATTGTAAATAGTGCTTATTTCATAAATAGGGTTTTGCAACTATATTTACTATAAACATTATACAAAATTCTCACATCATTTTTTATTTAAAAAAAACTTTGTGCGAGTAGATTTCTCCTGGAATATGAGGTCATAGCTTAAAGTCTCCAACAAAGAATAACAGATCATATTCATTTCCTTCTTGCTTAGAACCATCTTTAAATTTCTAAGATTAAAACATCCTGATGACAATTTATTGCTTGTGATATCTATTGTGACTCTATCCAGTTAAACTTATGATTTATGTCAATACCCAGAAATGTAGTATTATATGTTCTCTCAAGTTTTATATTATTTATCTTAATATTTAATTGATTGAAATTATCGCCCATATTCTTTAGAATTAAATTGACATAATTTCTTTGTGAATTTAATATTAATCCGTTTTAAATAAATAAAAATATCACACAAGTAGTAAAAATTATGATCATACCCTTATATTTATCTATGGTTACTATGAAAGCTTCCTTAATTGCTTTACTAGTATGCACACGTGAAAAATACTGGAATATGTTCAACACAATGTATAGTAGTAGCCAACCTATATTGTCTTTCTTAGTGTTTTACCTTCCACTCAAACAAGAGTTAACAAAAAAACGTTAACAAAATTTTTTTCCTGAAATCAGACACTGGACACAATAAATCAGGTTGTGGCCTCGAGACACTGGTGCACTCCACTCCTGGACTAATTAAAAATACGGGACGAAGAAAAATCTGCTGACTAAAGATAGACTGCATGTTATACCAGTCCTTTCCTGGCAGAACCTCACAGTCAGTAAAGATAATGGAACGTTTTTCTCTTCAGGCAACACTTTGAGAGATCATCAGATGTCTTGGGTTGCAGGGTGAGAATGTGACCTAATATGCCACACATTTCACTGCTGTGAACAAGAGAATGGTTGAAGCTATTGTGGTGATGTAATTTTTAAAAATAGATTCAGCCGATTAAGAACAACTTTCTCGCCTTCATCCCCCATCTGACTTCAATAATAAACAAGTTCCTCGTTCACCAATCTTTTAATGTTTCATTTTGTAACGGAACACACAAGGTTAGAAAAAAAATTCTATATATATTTAAGAAAGACAATTTTTAGTGTTCAGAATTCTTGTCCATGTCTAAGACATTCGAAACAACACACTACAAAAATTTCAATACGATTATGCCATTAATCCTTTAGTTATTATTTGATATGTTTAAGGATGCATGAAACCAGTACAAGTAAAAATTTTTTATTTTAAATTTTTAAACCCCTTAGAATGGTATGAATGATGAACCAAACATATCATCTAATGCACATTTCTATGTACTATATACAAACATTTTAAGATCAAATTTTCACCTTAAATTTTTGGATTTTTGGCAACAGAGCATTCCAAAACAAGGACAGTGTTTATGGCTGTTACAATGTATTGGAAAAAGAGAGTGAATGCCCATATTTCACCGTACTGCAATTTAAGCATGTAATGCTCTGTAGGAAATTAAAATTTTCAAAAAAGCACGCAGTTCTTAAGATGTAGCAGAACATATGAAGTAAGCTTTCTAGTAAGCCAATGCCGTGGTGGCAACTGACATTCGCAGAGGTACGCACGTATGCTCGAGGAAACCTAATAGTGAAAAAGTGGACAGTTTAAATATGGTTGATTAGTGATCAGATATATACAGACTTGGATAAATGGCTATAGAGGAATACTGTAATAGATTGTATCTCATTATTTATTATTCTCATTCGATACTGCATATTGTGTTCAATGGCTCTTTATAATCGTGGTGTGCCATATGGTCCAACCTTCCAGGCTGGATGACATATTGTGGACTCGTTTCGACCGCACAGTTTGAAGCCTCCCGTCAGCACAGCACCTCCCCTTCCTCCCCACCCCGTTAGCGCTCCGCGCTGCGTGCGCAACTTCCCCTCCCCTCCTCCGCTGCTTCCTTCGTGCTGGTCCGTGGCCAGGCAGCCAGTCATGTTTGTACCTTGGGCCGAGCCACACCTGCCAGCTTCTTCGGTATGTTAGCGACCATGGTAAGGAGACAACTTCTCGAACTTTTCATTCCTTTTCCGTTCTGCCAATTTCAACCTTCTACACTTTACTCTCGTTCAGTGACGGTAAAGGTTGTTGAGTAATTATGTATTGTATCATTGAGGTCTTATAATAATATACAGCAGTGTTGATTTCAACTGTTGTTACTTTCTGGCCCTCGGGCCACGTAGATGATAAACCCGCTTTCCCTTAGCCTGTGGTACTCCCCGTGTGTTCTCTAATATGTTATGGTATAGAGTGAGGTTGGGGTCGTGAGTGCCCCTAACGTTACAGTGGCAAGATACAAACTTTGAAATCAAGGAAGAGAAACACAGCAGAGAGGTCGCAAAACCACTGGTACAAAAAGAAGAATCAAAAAAATAATGACATTGCAGTTCACTGTATGTACATTTTGGAAACAAGTCTTCAAATTATTATTTTTTTTTTTTTAACGATTTTACAAAGAACTAAATTACTGTACAAACTTACAGTAGCGACATTTCTGGTGCATATTTTGATACATGCTGGTTTATGGGACAAAAATTTCCGTGATAAGAGTACTGAATATTTTAATAAATAAATATGGTTTGTAGAATAATAATAATAATAATAATAATAATTCATTGACAAAGCTCACGATTCCCATAACAATGTATAGTACTTATTAACAAAATAAAATACTTTTTTAATGGCAAATGTTTATTTTATATTGTGATGACGGTAAAATTAGGTGATTTATTTTTTGATTTTTTATTCTCTTCCAAACTCAAAATCGGTGGTAAAGTAATTGTGGTTTATAAATGTAAAGAATATT
The DNA here is from genome assembly GCA_003012365.1 of Medauroidea extradentata. Taxonomy (NCBI): domain Eukaryota; kingdom Metazoa; phylum Arthropoda; class Insecta; order Phasmatodea; family Phasmatidae; genus Medauroidea; species Medauroidea extradentata. The sequence goes on from PNEQ01000171.1 coordinate 73,941, forward strand.
TAGTTTTCAGTAAATAACTTCTTTACAATTAGGATTGTGAATGCCTACTGTTCTGCTACAATCTCTCAGTTTAAGTTTTTTTAGTTCACTGCTCCTGGAAGCCTGCAGAGGTTGCTGTCACTGCAATGCCTGTAGATTCCTTTGTGGGCAGTGTCCCGGTAGTGTGCACAGGCTGATGGCCTTATGTTAGTTTGTTGGTGGGTGAGGGTTGTGGTGATAGATGTGGCCATGTCACTGGGCGGTTATGCACTGTGGGTCTTTCTGGTACCTTCGGCAAGCAGCGGCCTTCCAGGGGCACTGGACGCCTCTGTCAACACTTCCCTACTCCCCAGTCCCACATTAACATCAGTAGTAGGGCAGATGCACGGGCAGGGTTGCAAAGACTAGCAGATTTCTGTCGTACCTATCCAGGGCAGTTGAACTTTGAAATTTTTTTTGTTTTCGAAGAGCAAAGCGATGCCCTGGTGGCCGAGGCATAAAAGCTCATGATAACAGATGGCAGGTATCAGTCTTGTAAGTTTCATATAATTTTTATTAATTAATATTTAAAATATGTAGTACAGGAGACTTTTTACGGTTTTTTAGAGAAGACATCAAGTAGCCCTGAGATAGATGGTAGTTCGCTGGATGAGAACATCAAAACCATAAGTATCCATTTTATTGTTTACTTTTAATTTCATTAGTTTTCAAGTTCAGTTTATATAATAACAGTTGTGGATTCCTTTACGTGAATATCTGCTGTTGGCTAGTATGATCATCATTTACTTAATGTTACAGAATAATGTAATGACATTAAACTTTAATGTAATAATCTGATGCTGCTTTCTTTTGCATAACTCCAAATCAGATAATACACTGTAATACCTGTTCATCCCTTTTAAACGTATTTTTGTAAATTCACACTTTAAAACCATTTTCCAAATTTTACCCTAATTTTGATTACCAAAAATGTAATACAGTAGAACCTTGATTATCCGCGACTCGATTATCCAATTTGAAGGATTATCCACAATTTTTTATCATGCAAATTTATTCTTACAATGCAAAAGTCTTTTAATGTGCCTATGAAATTATTGTAAGTTAACAAGATTCCATCCATATATTCGGTTAAGCTTTAGCATTTGTGTTTATTAATATACAGTATATAGTGAAGCACACTTGTCTTCATTTGTCTGAGGTAGTAGTCTACTTTAATCTGAACAAACTGTCCTCTCCAGCACGCTTGTTCATGTGATCAGAGTGTACATTTCTACACGGCAGCAAGGCGACACCACACGTGCGCAGCTTTGTTTAGAGTTCAACCTGCGCACACACGACAGTTGATGGATTAAGTGGTAGAATTTGGCAGACAGTAGCACCGTTGTAAACCGTTAGTGTTCGGAATCATGTTGGGAACTGCACAAAAACGTAAGCGGGTGGTATTAACCATACAGAGTTAAATTAAAAATATGAAAAGGTTTCAATGCAGGGAAACAATTGCAAAACTTGCAGAGAAGTATGATATTAAAAACACTACAGTACAAAACATCATAAAAAATCGCAGCAGACAGTTCAAGTTTCATGGATAAACGCAAGGCGATGAAAGAATCGACTTTCAGCAGCCTGGACTCCTGTTTATTAAAATGGCTTCGACAGAAAAGGGCAGAGGGCGTGCAGATTATGTATTTAAGTGTTCAGTCGCAAATCAAAACAAATGACCCATATTTATGACAAAATTTACCATTTGTAACTTCAATGGGCGTTATATTTGTGACAGGCCACTTTTGCCTCGCAGCAACATGTGTGCCGCTTGCCGATCAATACAACTGGACTACGCATATAGATCCTTTCTCTCGTTAGCAAGGCTCGGGCAGAGAAAACTAGGATTTAGGTACCGTAGATTTGTGTGTGCCGCTACTTGTCTAGTAGAAAATAAAAATCTTGAACTCTGAAAAAGCATTAATATTACTTTCATTAATGATTACATTTGCGTATTTTCTTATTTGAATGCATGTGTGAAAACGGTATAAATAATTTACTTTTTCAATCGAGTGCTATATTTACTAGAAGTGTCGGAGTAACTGGCGGCAGAAACAGCGTGCAGGCATGCGATGACCTTGCAAGGTGAGGCTGTTGGCTCAGTTCAGCATTGCCAAGTAGCGCACGGCAAGCAGCAGCAGCTGCTGCTTGCTTTATCCTCCGCCGTACATTGCGAATGATTTTGGGGTCTACGAGTCCCATAAAACCACTTTATACCTTCAGCTAAATATTTTTTTTTGTGAAGGATAAAAGTTGTATTTTGACTAGGGATTAGTAATATTTCTTTTTTTTTTTTAAGATTTTGTACCTTAAAAATTATGACTCAATATATGAGTCGGGTCGTCTTTAATGGCGACAAATACAGTATAGTATTGTATATTAAATTAATTTTTTAAATTAATGTTGTGTTTCAGAGCATAAGTCTTACTGACGTGCAGCAGTCAGATAATTGCAGTAACTGCTACATGATAGCAGATAAGATAGCAACAACTCCCGTTGATAATAACCATATCTGAGTCATGACTTCAGATAAGCTAATGACGCTATCAACCATGATATTCAATTATCAGACTGTCTCATCCCCTGCATTATCACAGATAATTGAGGTTATACTTTATTTTTCTACCAAACAGTCATTTATTTCACTATAGGCTTCAAGGTGGAAGTCTTTGCTTTAAAGTGTTTGTTGTTTTTATTTGGCTTAATGCACAAGGAGCTATGTATTAATTTCCCCAAAGTTTGAATAACTAATTACAGAATTCATTTAGTGTTTTTTATGGTTTGAGTATCATGGTTCAGTTAATTGCTTACTTATTTATTATTAGTTATTGTCTCCTTTTCCACCTTGTATTCTTAGCAGTATTCAATTTCACACGTCCTCCACATTACATCATATCAACGTTAACGTAGTTCTCGTTTCTCACCTTCAAATTTGTTATTATATTTTAATTTACTATGCCGAACTTCATGACAATATTTTTTTTGTTTAAAAAACATAAATATTTCTTGAAGTTTTTGTATAGGTTTCTCAATTTTGAATAGCATTGTACTGATATCTTATCTCATCTGCAGATATATTTTTCTCAGATTTTCTATGTGTAACTTATTTATTTCTTAAAATAATTTATTTCATCATCAAAAAATTCTCAATTTACAAATAAAAAAATTAAAAAAAATAATCTTTTAACTATAGGGTTTTTGTGTAGATGGAATATTTAACACTTAACATATGTAATCAATTATCTTTAATTTTTAGCAGGGATATTTGTGGTTATAATATTTGTCACGGTACGGTTTTCAAAACATTATATTGTAACTTTAGAACAGTCAATGCAAGGATTTTTTGTAAGATGTACCATTAGTGAAATTAAGACAGTTCTTTTTTTTAATTAGGTAGTGGTTTTGTGTAGTTTAGGTGAAAGTTTGGAGCACATTGGTACAGAAGAATCCACCATTTTACTTGCCAAAAAACAAAACAGTATAGTTTGTAGTTAAGCCACGCCTAGAAACGTGTACATAATTTATCCTAGGCCAAAAGTTGCTTTGAATGATGTTAGTAACGACATCATGAAAACAGCAGATTCAGAAACTGGTCATGGATAAGGTTACCAGATGTCTTGCAAAAGGAAGTGTCTCTAAGCATTTTTTTTGTCCGGCCAGATTTTTCTTGACAGTCAAAACGTCCAGCTTTGTAGCCGGCCGGCCTGTCTCCATGAACTATGACATATTAGGATCTATATTGAGGTCGTACTACAGCCCCAAAGTTTCCGCGCATGCGCATATGCACATTTAACTATAGTACAGCCTCCTTCTAGGCTATTTCACAACATCTTATATCTCTCTCATCTCGCGCCGAATGTGTTTACGTTTTTACACGAACCCTATAAATAATAGTGTGAAATTATTTTTTATTTATTGGGTTAACACCATACGTACTTAAAACAATTGACTTGGCGCATAATTTGCTTAAACAATGCGTTACTGCGTGTCGTAAAACGTGCATTTCACAAGTGAGCACGATAATAGCGCTACCTAGCTACATGTAGAAACATTTCTCTCCACTATGGGTATGTTGAACTTGAAAAATAAATAGACGTTCGTGTTTTACGTAATCCCGGAACTCCTAATTTATTTTTACCGCATATACTGGCTGTGAAAGTGATTATTTGTAACTACTTGTACACGTAATTCTGGATGATTTTAGGTAAGAATAACACAAAATTGCATTCTTGGAATATTGAACGTCAGTATATGCTACGGTGCCGCTATCTCTCTTCCATCTTGTGAACGTTCATACAGTTGCGCTATCTGTCCGCTCTGCACGCTATTTATATCTAAGTTTGTGTACAATTCATCAAACGTCGAGGGATTGTTTTGACGTAAAGTTATATAAAACTGTGCAATGAATAAATAAATCCGCTTTTTCCTTCTTTCTTTGGTGAAAAATTTACAATGGCATTGTGCTAGTAATGAATGCCAAATTTTTTTTCCATTAAATGCTAATCAAATCAGGTTGTTCACTCGCGAGAAGGCATTCGGCAACTTGGTTTTCTCATTTTTTTAGGACAAGGGTCAGTCATATCTATTGTTTAGTGGTATTCTTTTGATCGTAAGATGTCTGTCTATTGATATAAATTTATATTTCAACTATCACTTGCGTTATTTTTCCGTTAAATGCTACATAAGTCGGACTATTCGCTCGAGAGAAGACGCTCAGAATCTCGATTTTCTCATTTTTTTAGGACAAGGGTCGGTCATATCTATTGTTTAGTGGTGTTCTTTTGATAGTAAGACGTCTGCCTATTGATATAAATTTATATTTCAACTATCACTTGCTTTATTTTTCCGTTAAATGCTACGGAAGTCGGGCTATCCGCTCGAGAGAAAACACTCTGAATCTAGATTTTCTAATTTTTTTAGGGCAAGGATCGGTCATATTTATTGTTTAGCAGTGTTCTTTTGATTGTAAGACGTCTGCCTATTGCTATAAATTTATATTTCAACTATCACTTGCTTTACTTTTCCATTAAATGCTACGGAAGTTGGCTATTCGCTCGAGAGAAAACATTCGGAATATCGATTTTCTCATTTTTCGGGAACAAGGGTCAGTCACATCTACCGCTCAGCAGTGTGACGTCTGGCTACTGATATCAATTTATGTTTACATTATTACATTAATTAATTTTCCTCAAAACGCTACAGAAGTCGGGGCCCGATTAGAGAGAGATTTTACGAACGCAATGAGAGGAACCGTGAGTATTCGTAAAATCGAGGGGTCTAGTGTACACAACTGCATGCTAAATTAATCTTCATGAAGCTGCTGTCACACCAAGGCAGCTCATCACATCACAATGCATGTCTTGTGTGCATTTGGCTATTCACATAACCATATTGTATTGTGTTAGTTAATATATTATGTTTATACTTGGTTTTGTGTATGAGATGTATGCATTCTTTAATATTCAAGTGTTGTTTACATGAAAATATCCATTTGTTTGTATTCAAATTGGTTATTCATAAGAAAATAGCACACTATAATAAATTTACTGATTAGAAACACTTTCATCGCCATTACATTTAGTGAAATGACCTCTTTCACGAGATGAATGCCCTTTTTTATTCTCAGTGTCTGGTAACTTTAGTTGCTGAGACTCTTACCACACCCAGTGCAACTGCCACAGTGGTACTGCTGCCAGTTGGTGGAGGGGGGAAAGGAAAGGAGGGACCATATACCTGTCTCACAAACATTTCGTTGTAATCCATTTCTTATCTTCAAATGTATTCCAAATGACATTAAAAAGTAAAAATCACAAAATTAACAGAAGTGAGAGAGCATAAAAATGTGATGAAATCATGTCAAAACATTCATACTATTTCCTTTCACAAATTCCTCCCACTTCAAATATAATTTAAACAAAAGTTGAATATGACAGCCAGATTTTCCAATTTCTATATGAAATTTTGTTTTCCAAGATCTATTTTATAATCACCAATACTACCCCAACCACATTCTTGTCTTCAAACAGACGCTATTTCTACGTACAAAATCTCAAGGCTTGTCTAAAGTAGCTAAATGATTAAGCACATGTGATAGTAATTTCTTTACAAAATTTTCTGTTACTATTAATTTAATGCTTTCATATCAATGAAGTACATGAACTGTTCCTTATTTTCAAGTTATATAAAAAGGTGATTACATACTTTTAAGCATAACCTTATACAAATTACAATGATGTCAAGTCAAAAAATTTAAATAATAATATTCTAGTACTCTAGATGCTCTAAAGAAATGATGTAGAAGGCTGCTTGGTGCTATTTTTTTCAGTTGTGGCTAACAACAGTTGAAGTGCAAGAACAGAAATAAACTATGGTTTTCTCCATACTTGGCACTTAAATTATTTTCTGAGTCAAGTTTAAAATGTCATAAAGGTTAACATGGTAATGTGCGACAGAACCTGTCTGCTGGAAGAAATAAATGTCTGTAGCAAAACATTTCCACTCAGCTGGACAACCAGATGGATTCTTCTAACAGTAGAAGGGGTGGTGTAATGGTCAGATCACTAGCCTCCTACCATGGTGATCCAGGTACAATTCTCAGAGGGTACCCCAATTTTAGCATGTGGGAAATGTGGTGAATATTGCTATTGGATGGTGATTTCCTTGTGGTGCTCCCACTACCACCACATCCTAATTTTGCTACAGTTTCATACTCTCATCATTTCATCCTCAACCGTGCTAAAAACTTCTATGTTAAGACAAGCCAAATTGGCAGCCTATCAACAAGGTTGTATATGAATTAATGGAGAAAATTCAGTCTAAAGTGAGGATCATAATTTTTATAATTCTTTTATGTCAACACAATTTTATGTTTAATGTTTGACATCGTGAGCGTCACTTCCTCCAACTTCAGAATCAATATTTGTAAGTGCACTGATGTAATGACAGGAGTCAGGCTGTTTATTAAGTTACAAATACAGATATGACCAGCTCTGCACTCTGTTATTGTGACAGTGAATAAATATAATGACAAAACAATTCAGACAGCAGTATTTTTGTATTAAAAAATTAATTGTGCTCTATCACAGCTCTTGCAAATACATTATATTAAAAACATTTTTTTTAATTTTTAATTTTAGGATAAAAAAAGTTTAACGTTTTAAGCAAAAACAGTATTATCTTGAATTTCTGGAGATACAATATATGTTAGTTTCAAGGAAAATAAAAACAACTGGTTTCTCTCAAATCAAAAGGGGATCACATGCCTATATACCAAATGTCCAAGCCACTTATAGGATGTTCAAGGGAAAGTGAATATTTTTTAAGCCCCTGATAAATTTTGCCTTTGGGTCAATTTCCATATTCCCACAAGCATTAGGAGTAATAATGTCACGTGAATAATAAATACGATGTATGTTTCACATAGTACCACTTTTGAAGGGCATAATTTGAGATAAATCGGTTTAAAAAAACAGTGTTTCACTTTGCTATAAAGCATGAAAATAATTACACTAAGTGTGGTGTTTTTGCACCTGGAATGCACACTCAGCCATAGTTCAAAAGCCTGGTGCAAGAATATCTTAAGTGACCAAAAAATACTTTCACATATGTGCAGCAACAATCAGCAGAATGAAACAAAGTTAGATGTATTAAAAGACAAATAACTAATCTCTTGGCTGTCTGACATGACAGACCAATAGCATAATCACAAGCCACTATTTTCAGTGAACTGAATTAAAACTATACACCTCCAAATAAACTACAATACAGAAACACAGGCTAACAATATTAATTCACAACATTTGGCAGTGAAACACACCCACATACCCCTTGAAGTAACACTGTAATATATGCTAGTAAAATTGAGCATTAATTTAATCAAGGCTAATCAAATTCATTATGACATTAAGTGTTCAGCTAAAATAAATTTTCTTTCCTACAATGGGAAGTGCATGTTTATGGTACTGCTGCACAGTAAGTCCTCGATTATAAGGATTACATTCCTAAAAAAAATGTCGGTTATGCAAAACGTCTGTTAATCAAACCACAGTTTCCCATAAAGCTATGTAACTAAACAGAGTTAGGTTTCTGAATCTTATCAAAACTTGGCAAAATTGGCAAAATACCTCCAAAACTGTGTATCGTATGGAAAAAAGTAGAGGACTACAAATATTTGGAATAAAATTATAAACAAAAAAGGCATCTACAAAATTCTCAGTATGCTTTAAAAATTCCCTCAAAAAACTGCTTCAAGCCTGATTTTTCAAAGTCTCAAATTTAAAAAAAAAAAAAAAAAAAACTTTCATCAACAAATTTATATTCTCATACACTAATTCACAGAAAAGGGACGTTAATATAGCCAATTATGTTTATTATTAAAAAAAAAAGTAACTACACTGAACAATATACACTATAACCCCCATTTTACGAACATTAGATTTGACTAAGATAGCAATAGTACTAACACACACTCTCTCAAGAACCCTAAAAAATAATACTCTATGAAAACATTTTAAGAAATTACATTTAAAATGGTCTCAAAATATATAATCTAATTTGTGCAGGCATAATGTGTTCAAGTCTTTACTTGGCCAAGTATAATAAAAAAAAGGCGAAAATCTGTTAGAAAATGTAACAGTGACTGTTTGAAAATTTGAAAACAGCGCGCTGCTGCTGCTGCTGCCGCCCGTACTAGGCCAACCTACTCCCCGTGCCGTTATTTTTATGTATTAGGGCTTAAACTGAGGCCCATATAATAGACACATCATTCTGGTACGTGCACAAATGCTAATTTAACTATTGTATGTCCTTCCTCTTCTTCACGTTACCACATCTCTCTTTTTCACCTCGTTTGTCTTTTCTCTCTCCCATCTCTCTCTGCCTGTCTCTTTCAGTCACTCTTTTTTTCTTCATCTCTTTCTCTCACTCACACCTTGCGTCAAATGATGTCTACTACTACTCCTGTAAATATTCTTACACGACCCACATTAATATTACCATGAAATTTTGCTTTAAGTGGTTTCAACACAGTACATAGTTAAAACTTACAGCAAAAATTGAACAATGCATTCAGTAAAATGTAATTTAATGTCACCGAAAAGGATGATGATTGTGCTGTCTAACAGCCATATGTAAAAACATTTTCCCAGCCATGCTTATGTCAATTTTTGTAAATATATAAAATGTTCATGTGTTGCATTCTCTAGAACACCCAATTAATTTTTATGCAATGTATTGACTGCAATAGCAATTTTTTGCAACCATTTATGCACGTAATTTTCAACAATTTTACGTAAATAATGGTGTTTTCGTCTGGCTGGACGCCTGTAAATGCTATAGTGGAGCCTTCTATCAACCATCTTATGAATGGTAGTACACTATCTGCCCTGTACCCATTTATTCTTATGTTTGTTTACAATAGTTCGTACTTATCTTTACTAACTTCATCTAAAATGTTGAGGCATTGTTTCGACGATACTTTAGTTAATAAAGAAGTAATATAAATCAGTAAAATAAATACACCTGCTATTTACTTATTAATCAGGTGAATATTTACACATGGGCATCGTGTTGGCTGCTAATGCATGGTTAGTAGATGTGCACCATTGTATTAAAATTTGTTGTGGTGAAAAGAGATTGTAGCTACCGACTTCACATATATTTTTAAGTGAAGGTTTCTATTGATCAATGAAAATTATTTTATAAATGTACTGTCCAAGTTACTGCAAAAACAAATAAGAAACAGACTTCTCACTCGCGAAGAAGTCGCTCGGCTTTCTTTTTTTTAAGACAAGGGTCAGTCATAACAGCCGTTCAGATGTGTGCTTCTAATCGACAGAAATTCTGTCCATTGATATAAATTTATATTTCAACAATCACTTACCTTACTATGCGCTCGTGAGAAGGGTCTCGAGAGCTACGTTTTTTAATTTTTTGGTACAAGAGCCGGTCATATATACCTTTTAGAGGTGCAATTTTAAATGGACTTTTGGCTATTGATCTAAATTTATATTTTGATCATTACAATCCTCATATTTCTGGTAAAAAGGTTATGAAAATCGGGGCCCAACTAGAGGCACTTCGCAGAAAAAATACAATTTTAAACTTTCATGATGGGGTAGAGGGCAAAAAAGGCCCCTATCGATTTTACGAAAGTAGCAATTTTACAAATGTGATAAATGGAATTGTGTAAGTATTAATAAAATCGTGGGTCTAGTGTATCCTGTCAGATTACAGTATCTGAGTCACATGACACAATGTTTTAGTTTGTGTGTAAGTTACTGTATGCTTTGCAAACATCACTGCACATTTTAATGTGACTGTAAAACATAAAACCCATAACAAAACAAGTCAAATGCACAAAAAAACTCCCTTTGACTTTTTTCTTAGCACACCACTATTAAGGTCTAAACAGACAACAACTGTTCAAAATCCCAATAGTACAGCTGAGTAAAAGATATGACTGAAGCACACTGACCACTGGCTGGTCACAAAATTGTTTTCAGATTGGGTGGATCCCCATCCAATAAAACATTAAAAGTGCTGTTTTCAATGACTGCGCACAGGTTGTAACAGCTTGTCAGCTGATAAGGAACACAGAAGAGTTGGACGTTAGGCAGAGAGGGTGGCTACTTGTGAAGCGGAAGAGAAGGCCTAGCTGTGTTGCCAGAGGTACTACAGAAGAATGTAGCATGGCACACATCTACACGTTGCAGCTTGCAGTACAGGATGTCGGCTTCCAAAAATAGTGAATCTGAAGTGTCATTTATAGAAAATTTCAAGTCCACTGTTGAAGTCAAAGCAAGCAAATTGTATGGTCTTTTGTAACAGGAGTCCATTAAGCAAATCTCCGTTAACTGAGAACTTACTGTACATGTTATCGCAAAAGCCATTAATAAGATATGCAAGTACACAAACAGCAAAGTCAGAATTTAATTATAAATTCAGAATAATTGCATTTACAATAAAACCATCTTGAATTTCTAAACAATGACATCAAGAATAAATTATTTATGCTTCAAATAGTGTGTTCACAAGATTGGTTTGGAGAAAATGAGTTAGCATGTTCACTGATATGGCAATATGGGTCTAGATATCCGCAAAAAAATTTGTTTGAACATTCTGTGGTATAGTTAACAGATTACCACAAGGCAAACTGCAAAGTGGGCTTAAATTAACATTAGTGAATGCCCGAGATATAGCAATTAGTTTGCAACAATTTCTATTTTAATTACTGTACTTCTGCATGAATAGGCGGCACCATTGTTTTGAGTCTTCAAAACTAGAAAAAATTAATCTCTCATATACAGGCTGTACTAGGTTCTTTGATGATGCTTTCACATCATGTAGTGTTTTTCCCGAGAATTTTTGCTAAACAATTTTGAATTCCACTTAATATACAGAACTGAGTTGTTGCTTACTGTAAAGGCCTCAATAATTTTTTTTACAAACATATTTATTTTTCTACAATATGTGGCTGTAAATTATTATTTTAAGGAAACATAAACATTTTTTTTTTCATTTGCAAACGAATGTAATGTAATTGTGAAAGTACCTACCATATCTACACTAGTTTTACACCTGCCTGTGTATAACAACCTTGAACACAAGAAAAAATATTAACTATTAATGGTTAACCCCTCTCCCCAGCAAAATATAACATTTGTATATGTATTTAAGACCATGCCAAAAGAATGGAGTCTCCTTTATTTGCCAATTTAAAGTGGCAGAAAAGGTTTACCAAGTTTTTAAAAAAAATTAATCTGTGTGTATAGTCCGAACCCTAAGTATTAACGTGCAATCTTAATTTAAAAAAAAAGTGCAGCCTATATACACAAAAAGATGGTATTTACTATAATAACCTTTATTTTAAATGATTGATAAGCCCAAATCCTGTATTACTTTGTGTATATTGCACATAACAGCAATACACAACACATATGGAATTTTTTAAGCATTTACTCTGTTAACGATGTCTGGAAAAATTAAAGTTTTACTTCAAATTTCTGACAGTACTACTTCAGATTATAACATCAAAAACCAAACTATGCTACTTCAAGGGACAGGTGTACAGTAAACTCAATTATCCACGTGCTGAAAATTTACTGAGCACGTCAAATTCTGTGATACTGAAACATTGCTGTACCGCTCCACAGGGATGCGACTTACTGAAAACAAAAATTATAGAACAAGAAATGTAACCCAGTAAATGGTGTGGAATGTTGGTATGTTTACATTAATTTTTTACATTTCAGATATTGCTAGCTAACTTCCTCTACCTACCTCATAAAATTAAAAGCCTTATCATGGCCCAATTTTCTACACCCATCCCTAAGGGTCAAGTAAATAATTGCAGTAACGCATAACTTAGTACAAAATCACACATGCTCCCCACTTGTTGGACTAGCTCAAGCCACACATACTATAACACTGCGAAGAGCAGCAAATGCACTGATGCTCATTCCCAATGGCAAAGGACACTGATTTTCTCTTCTTGTTTCTTTTAATATGACACCCAAAGCATCATAGCCTTTCTCCCAGCCATTAGAAATTACACACCTAAAGGCAGTGACTGACAAATCCATGCTAGTGTTTGGTTTCACTTAATAGTGTTATGCTTGATAAAAATATGATAGAGAGAACGTGATTTATCACCATTTATGTACTACAAACCAACACCTTATAACACATGTTTATTAATGCCTTAATACAACTTACCTCCTCATAACATAACACAAATTGATAAAGTTACTGATATTGTTGACAATGTTAAAAATAGAATCCATCGATAATAAAACACTAACATAGGCCTATGCCATTTCTAAACCATTCGTAAAAATAAATATTAAAATACCAATTACAACATTTATAATGTATACCATATATAATACAGTTACACAACTTAGTTAAAAAAAATTAAGACACAATTTTGCACATGAACATTCTTACCTGTTAGCATACTTTCGTTGACTATGCATGTTCCTGCCAACAACACCGCATCACAAGGCATGACACAGCCATGAGCTGGAATAAGGAAAACATCTCCTGGTACTAAGTGTGCAGTTGGTATAACTTCCTCTTTGTCATTTAGTAGAACAGTGGCCACATCTGATGAATAAACTGTGCTGCGCAATTTGGACTGATTCTGTAAATCAGATAAAATTACTTTATTTATGTTTTCCAAAATTGTTTAAGGCATTATGCCTAGGCAACAGCAAGGTCTTTAGAGATGGGGATTTACTACTTTACCCAAGGACAGGAATTGGGAGCGAAATTGGCTTTCACTTATGTTAAATGAACCTTCCCAGTATTCATTAGGAGTAATTTTGTAAAACCACGGGAAAGAGATATCAGGATGGGCAGAGCCGGCAATTAAATCAAGGTCCTCTTGAATACAAGTAATATGTATTTGCTGTGCCACCTTGCCTGGTTAACTGAGAGACAGAATTATGAAATATACACCAGCCAATAACCCACATATGCAGTACAGATTTATCAGGATACATACATGTGTTCACATATACTGAGTTAAAAAGGATTTCATACACACCCTTGTCGAAAACCTTTCGTCAAACTTAATACTTAGTATTTTACTACAATCAAGATTAAATCAGCGAGTGCCATAACAGTAACATTTAGTTGGGCTTCCATTCGGGAGGGCCCGAGTTAAAATCCCAGCTCCTGCCATCCTGATTATTGATAACAGTTTTCAATGGTTTCTAAACAAAGGCTATGTATGTTCGATTGCTCTCCCAGTTACTCACATTGTTTCATATTGTAAGTCATGGTCTCTAATGACCTTGCTGTTGATGTGATGACAGTATAACGCATACCTACCTCACATTAAAGCTAAGATAAAATTACTTTATATCTAACAAAGTTTAAAACAATCACACTGATGATAACATGAAGAACAAAAAAAATTTGGTAAATTAGTGAGTGTCACAAAGTATATAGAATATGTTGTATTGGACAGTCAAGGTTGGGACTTGTCAAGTGACGAACTTGTGTCAGAATGCTGTTAGAAAAGGCGTAACTCTATTACAACATATTAACTTGTGATCATTTAGTAGAAGTAGCTGAACACAACACATGGTAGAAGAGCAAAGTAATTTAAAGTTTGAATCTAGAACTCCTAAGGTAAACATTCAACATGTTAGAAAGCTGCAATGAAGATGAAAATAGCAGTTCACTGCAAGTGATTAGGAAACAGCTTAAACCACTTGTGGCCTTGAATTTCACGATCCCAATGCCTAGTTTTGGTGGAAAGTTAGATTTGATTGCTACCGAAATTTAATCAACAAAAAAAAATTCAATAGAGTGAAGCGTTTTAGGGGATAATGCAGGCAAAATACTATATTTGAAATGTCAAAAAGCAGATGAACTTAGTGAATTAGTACAGACAATACAGATAACTGTGAAAGGCACTTTCAGCCTTGAGTAAGAAGAAAGATTCATGTTCAAGATGCAAATCCAACCCCCAGTGGAATCTGCTGAAAGGTCTACCACTACCCTACATAACCGTATAGGTGCCTGGGACTATGACACACTAAAATATAAGCTCATTCATGACAGAATCGTTGTTGGCATGCAAGGTGCATTAAGTAAAAAATGCAGATCTACTTTTCCCTAACCTTGCAACAGTCTATTAAGGCACACAAAAATTTGTTACTATAGCGCAAATTCTGTGTTACCGTACATGTGTTACAGTTGATTTTTAATGTATACATTAGCCACAATCAGTAGAGCAAATTAAGAATATAAATAAAAAAAGCTGGACTGGACTGATTACATCCTAAATAAATGTTAAAAGTTCAACAGCGATGCTCGTACTGTAACACAAGGTAAATAGAATTCATGCTATAACAGCAAATTTCACGTTTTTCTTCTCAGACTTAAAAAAAATCCAATAACACAATTGATGCAGATCATTAATACATGCTGCCAGGACAAATTACAAGCACCACAGTCAAAACAGTAAAAATGGGGATATCATAAGAAGGTTAATGTTGTAAAATAAAGTGTTATTCAGGAAACCAGACACAGGTCATAATCACATAGACAGTGCTCACTGAGTCGAGAAAACCACCACATCAAAGCTTCGACTCCAGTAATCATTAACCTAGAGGTCAATCATTGATGCAGAAAAGTGATATCTGTGGGGAGTGTGGTTCTGACATACATCAGAAAATCCTGTGTTACTCCTATGATTGCAAAGGTCATTTTGCTAGGATGTGCAAGAACCAGGAAAATCTTCAGCAAATCTGTGATTCTTCAGAACCAAGCAACAAACTAGACTTTGTAACATGGGTTATGCAAGTACCTAAGACTTCTAAACCATTTGGAGCACAAATAGAAAACAGCAAAACTGGAATGATTGGTGGAATTAGTTTCTGATAACTGAAGTTCATACGATCTGTAAGCATAGTGAGATAATGTACTGATCAGCCATAAAACAGCATACAAAAAACACTAATGTGTGCAGGCCAGATGAACAATGTCTCAAAGTAGCACGTTAAAAGAATTCTACATTACAGTATTGAGGATACAAGTCACTGGTGAAAGTGTAGATCATTTGTAATTTGCTTCATCCATTACTAGGTAAAATTGCTTAGTCCATTGTTATGTAAAAATACGATTCTGTTATTAGAAATGGTTTAGGTCGTTTAGTAAATGAATGTGAAAGCACAATTTCCTAACTTGTTATCAGGCTAGGTAAATGGCAAAGGGACATGAAAATTCACTTTACACTAGATGTTTATCAGCTTGTGCTAACAAGTCTAAGATTAGTTCCTCTACCACTACCCAACAAAATAACATTAAAGTCGATGGTTCAATTTGATGATATACCTGTTGATGTCCCAATTGAGTACTGCACTTAGCAGCCAAAGGAGATGGGATTATAATTTGTGGTGACTTCACAGAACTGAACAGGTATGTCCAATCACTAGTACTTCCAATTCTCAAAATCCACTTTACGTTATCACAGCTTAAGGGTGCTAAGGTCTTCAGCAAACTTGATATGTACTCTGGCTGGACTCTACTTCCCCCTTACTAATGATAACTAGCAGATAACATTCACTACACCCTTTCACCAGTTTTTGTACAACCGACTCCTATTTAGATTGAACTATGCCTAGCGTATTTCAAATTGAAAACTTCCCAGGTGCCCCCAGGCATCACTAATGTGGTCCACTACACAATTTCTTTGCACAGTGTTAAAACATACAAAATTCTGCTTTAATAAAGCTTAACATCAATACTTACCACACATGTATTGATTTTTAGTGATTAAGGACAGTAAGGAACAGTAATAAAAAAAATTCATTACTCATAAACAGCTGAAATTCTGTAAAAAAAAAAAACCATTCACTTGCTGTACTATCAATGTCTGCATTTGCTGTAGTTGTGTACTTTCATATTCGCATGTAGGAAAAACAGCAAAGTTTGGGGAGGGGGGGGGGTTTGTTGTGCTTCATTTACTGTACTCTATGGACTAGCAAATCTCATATGATGATTGAAACATTACAACTGTGACTGCTTAACGTAAAGCACATGATGTACGACCTGTAATTTTGTTGTATTTCTTTTGTCAGTCAGTTAATCTAAGGTCGAATTACAGAAAGAGCAAATAAAAGTTGTCTAACCTAAAAATTTAACTGCATATTTAAAGAAGTATTTGCTGGGTTAACCAATTAAGTAGATGGAGGGTTGAGGTACTCACAGGCCGGTACTTCTTGACAGCGACACACAATAAACAAAAAAGAACACGTATTGTTGCACGATGTTACGCTGGCTTTGGTCAGCTTTATCAGATGCTTAGTTGAGGCACAGTTAGTAATGACTGCAGTGGAAGTGTGGTTAGTTGCTCTAGCATCCAGGGAACAAACTAGGATGTAGCGGGAAAATTCAAATTGAGGAGATGTGGGAGTTCTAGGGTTTTCTGTTGCTATATTTGCAATTATCTGATATTGAGACCTGGGAGTTGTCGAGATTTGGTTATATATCAATAAGCCAGTTCCGTGGTGTTGTAACAAGATTCAAAGATTGGATTGTGCGATGCAGCTTGTGCTTCAACTGGTTTGTGAAGAAGTAAGTATTTTGTGGCTGCACTTGAAAATGGTTTTTGGTTTGTTGAAGTTTTAATGATATGGGATAATCAGAGGTGTAACTGTCTTTGTGGCCTTGGTTTTTGTCTCAGAGTTGGAAATGTCTTGGCAAATTTTGTTAATAACTAATTATTCAAGGTAGCTGCTGTCGAAAGTTTGGCTATTTGTTCACTTCCTTAAGGTCACTATGAATGCAGGACATGTGTTTGGTTCTGGTCGTAAGACTATATGGTAATGATTTCTTGACATGGTGTGGGTGGTAGCTGTTGAAATGGAGGTCCTGCAAATTATTGGTGGGCTTGGAATGCAAAGATGTGTCCGGATGGTGCCATTGTGCAAGATTAACTCACCATCTAGGAATACTTAATATGTTTGGGAGTCTAACCAGGTGAATTTGAGAGGGCTGTGAGTATTCAAATTTTTAAGAAATTGTGAGAAATTGGTTTCTGTAAAGGTCCAGATCATAAAGATGTAGTCAATGAAATGTATCCAGCAAAATGGTTGAGTGGTCTGGTGGTGGAAGAAATGGTTTCCAGTATTCCCACAAACAGATTTGCATAGGATGGGGCCATGTGGGTACCCATGGCTGTGAAGTGAGTTGAAGGGACAACACAATATCCATACCTGCGCATGGATTCAAACCCAGAACATCTCACCTCGTAGATCAGTGCCTAACTGACTATGCAACGGAGGCCAGCGTCATGGCTGTGCCTTTGATCTGAAGGTATGACTTGGAAATGGAAGCTAAGGTTTGTTAGGGTTATTCTGGCAAGTTCAGTCAGCAAAATTGTGGTGGGTTTACTATTGGGTGGTCTCTAGTAGAGGTAGTATTTAATGACAGTCCAGATGTTGGTATATAGGGATGTGACGCGTATGGTGACCAGATAGTCATCTTGGAGAATTTTGTTGAGGTCTCTCAGCTGTTGTAGAAAATGGCCAATGTATTTTACATAGGATGGTAGTGTTGCACCCATGGTTGAAGGTATGTGTCAACAAGCACCGAAAATCTTTCTTGAGGCTGCCAATACTGGATACTATGGGACGTCCTGGGGGTACCCTTTGTTTATGGATTTTCTGTAGAATATATAAAACAGGTGTAGTGGGTTAGTCTGGGGTAAGGAGTTTGATTGAGTTTTCTGAAAAACTTTGGAATAGGCCATGGACATTTAGGAACTGTTTCATTTGACTGCAGATTTTGGTTGTCTGAAAATGGTACAGGCTTGTAGGTAGAGCTGTCCGCTAGTTGTTTCTCTAATTCCAGGATGTAGTCGATTTTTCTGAGGATCACAGTAGTAAGGTAAGTCCTTTATTTGCTGGAAATATCATTATATCATTGTTGTTCTGACGGTTCTTGATGGTTATTTGTTCTGAGGATGTTATGTTGTTGTTGTTGTTGTTGTTGTTGTTTGGAAGAGAAGTGGCAAAATCAGGATCATAGACGTTAATTAGAAGGAATGAAATAAATTTTTCTAGGGGATGTGACAGTGGTAGCAGATGGGCAGAGTTGGGAAAGTTGACAAAAATAACTGATTAAAGTTAATGCCTTATATATTCAACTGATTGAAAGTTAAAGATAATAACAAATTAAATTACTAAAAGTTAACATTAAAAGAAAGACAAAGAATTACTTTTCCTTTATAAATTTAATTCAAAGAATCCATTATGGACCCTACAACCACATTAAAAATATTTTTAAAAATATTGCTAGTATGGTGCAGTCACTAAATATTGTTTTGTTTCATATATTTCACATGTGTTCTTAAATTGGATGCAGAAGAAACAGATGCCTTGATGAATTTACATATTGGTGCATTAAGTTTTCACTGCTTCAGTCACTTTCAGGATTTTTATTTTAAAAAAACTACTCCCAGTCATTGCAACAATAATTACAATGGGAGAATAATTTTTATTCTGTGATCTTGCTTTGTGCGATAATAGTGATCAGCTGTAGTAACAGTGATCAACTGTAGTATGAGACAGTTGTGCCACTTACGATGATGCATGTGACATCTCTCTTGATACAGGTAGTGCAACTGCAAACAAATGTGTACTATGTGACAGTAATGTCCGATATTTTATTTATTTGTTGTAGGCTTCCACGTTATCTTCTAGTGCAACCATCGGATATCCAGAAACCTTATATGTTAATAATATTAACAATTAAATTTTTAAATTTATTACTTTCAAAAATATGGATTAAGTTAAAAAGTTACCCCAAATTTTTAATGATTAATTTTAATAGTTGAATTTTTAATTGTCAATCCCACCACTGTAGAGGAGGGTCCCGTATCGAAGATGGTGTGAAATGTTTCAGTGCTGGGTCTATGGTCACGATGTTAGGATTTGTGTTTGAATAGATAGCCGAAAAACGCTTCAGTCGGAGGTTGTATATAAAGCTTACAATATTTTTCACTGTCAAACTGGTTAATTCCCTTGGATGGTCCAAGTGAAAGGCCTTTTTCCAGGATTTTTTTATTCAGCGGAAGTAGGGTTATGGTTGGACAGCTTGAGACAATAAGACTTTTCCTGAGCAGATTTCTTAGATGGTATAGTTTTTTGTGAGATAGGCTTAGGCAGAGATGGTGGTATGTGGGTTGGTACCAGTAGGTTGAAGATTTGAAGCCAAGCAGGATTTTCAACCAATTAGTAGTAGTAGTAGTAGCAGTAGTAGTAGTGGTAGTGGTGGTGGTGGTGGTGGTGGTGGTGGTGGTGGTAATGTAGGTGACTTGTTAATTGCAGTGGTGGGTAATGGGACAGTTTTAGTGCTTCGATGTACAGAGTACTGACTACGTTCAATTAAAAATTTTGCAGCGGTATGGCTTGTAAGGTGGCATTAAAAATGTTGCTTGCGTTAGAGATTAATGGTGAACCAAATAGGAGAATTTTTATGTTGGAATGTGGGGAGTAGGAATGTGTATCTATCTTCACTTTCATCTTTATTTCCTTCATTCTTCCTTATTCTTGTATTTATTGATACATCCCCATATCCAGATGACAAAACCACTGCTGTATGGATTCTAAAAAATTTGTTACTGACTAACCTCAACTTCATCTCGCCAACCAGGTCGAATGATACTCCCGATAAAATGCAAAATTGTAAATTCTGGTTAAAAAAAATTTTCTTCCCATGGCAACCAATTGTGTTGAGCTTCAAATCATGGCCATTTCCTACTAGCCTGTCTTCACTCCGGCCTTTCTCCAAATGGCTTAACCTGTAAACCACCAACTCATGGCAGTGCCGCAACAACCCTAAACCAGTACAACCACACTGCTGAAACAATTTTCATTAGCCATGACAAACAGTACATACATCTGGCGGAATATTACCACACATTACTACTCTCCAACATAAAACTGCTCAGGTTATCTGGTTCACCACTCATCTCAAAAGCCAACAAAATTCTGTATGTCTTAGTACAACAAGCCATATGTCAGAACAACAAATAACGAAATAATATTGCCAGCAGATAAAGGAAGTATTATAGTGATCCTCAACAAAACAGAATATATCCTAGAAGCAGAGAAATAGCTAGCGGACACCTCGACCTACAAGACTGTACCAAAGGGTCAGACAATCAAATTTTGCAGTCAAATAAAAAGAGTTCCTAAATGTCCCAGGCCCATTCCAAATTTTTTAAAAAACTCAACTCCTTACCCCAGACTAGTCCACTACAGTTTTGAATCTTCTACAGAAAATCCACATACAACGGCCACACACAGGACGTCCCATAGTATCCAATATTGGCAGCCCCACAGAAAGAATTTCAGTGCTTGATGGCACACTCCTTCAACCATGCGTGCAACACTACCATCCTATGTAAAAGACACTGGCCATTTTCTACAACAGCAGAGAGACCTCAACAAAATTCCCCAAGCTGGTCACCATGGACTTCTTCACATGCCTCTACACTAACAACAGCCACTTATCTAACCCTAACAAACCATAGCTTCTGTTTCCAAGACAGCCATTACCTTCAGATCAAAGTCACAGCCATGTGTGTGGTTTCTGTAGCATAGTCGGTTAGGCACTGGTCTACGGTGTAAAATGTTCTGCGTTCGAACCCTGGATCGGGTATGGATGCTGTGTTGTCCCTTCATCTCACTTCACACACATCTGCTCTTAAAAGCTAATTAAAGGGCCATAAAATCCTCTCACCTCACAGCCATGGGTACCTAAATAGCCTCATCTCATTCAAATCTGCTCACGGGAAGACTGGAAACCAATTTCCTCCACCACCACACCACTCAGCCAATTTGCAGGATAAATTTCATTGACTACATCTTCACAATATGGACATCTATAAAAACCAACCTCGCACAATTTCTGGAAAACTTGAATACTCGCAGCCCTCTCAAATTCAACTTGTCATACTCCCAAACATATGCAATATTCCTATATGTTGAGTAAAACTTACACAATGACACCATCCACACCACTGTGCATACCAAGCTCACCAATAACTTGCAGGACCTCCATTTCAAAAGCTACCACCCACACCATGTCAAGAAATAACTACCATAAGTCACCCCACTAGAGCCAAATGCAAATGCTGCACTCATAGTAACCTCAACAAGCAGCATGAACAAACAGCCAAAGCCTTCATCGACAGAGGCTACCAAGAAAATTGTGTTCATAACAAAATTTGCCAAGCCGTTTTTCTAGACAGAGACAAAAACCAAAGCCACACATACAGATGTACAGTAAAACCTCTATTTACAAAACTCAAGGGACCAAAATATGACACATTTGTTGCACGGAGGTTAGTTAAATAGAGGTTCTATACAGCTTATTTCTACTCGACATAGAATTTTACGCGAACGACAAAACTTTTCTTGACTAGTCTCAGTATACCCTGGAAATTATGGAGGCATCCAAAGAATAAGAAAAAACTGAACTTGCTATTTATTTTTATTGATTATGAAGAATTGAAAATGTCTTGAACACTGTACACAGCAAACAGAGCTTTATGTTTAGGTTGCCAGGTTTCCAGAATATCAGGGTTAACACTAAGTATCTTCGCTATATACCTTGAGTGCGGTAATGTTATAGTGACTCCTAAATTTAGAAAGCCAGCCATTGGAGGCTTGCAAATTTTGTACTCTATTCTAAATGCTTCCTGCCAAGCCTTTTCTTGTAGTAAAGGTCCAGAAACATACTGTTCAGTGCCTTAACCTCTACGAGCCAAGTTTTTATTTTCACCGTGCATACTTAAACACGTTTCCTATTTGTGCCTACCAAGACAGTGTTTTCTTTAAACTGCAAAGAAATTGAGATAATGGTGAATAGTTTAAGCCTAGGCACAGATGTTGAAACCAATAGTGATAAATAACTAAAAAACTACTCGTCTTATACCGGCCAAACTATTGATGTTAAATGTACAGTTTATAAATGAAAAATGCTTCTATAGCAATATTATAAGTAGTCGTAGGCCTACATAGAGAACTGTAGTTTACAAACGTTGTAATTTTTCATTTTTCTGTAGGTTAGCTTAGTTTAGTTTTAATTAGGTAACCTAATCTTATCTAACATACCGAAAAATGGAAAACTTCAAGTTAAAAATAACCTTAACTAACCTAAATTAAGCTTACAATAAAAATAAAAAATTTTGATGTTAGTAAACTACGGTACATTTTTCTTTTGGTACGACTTCTTTTAACATCTCTAGAAACTATGCCATTAAAATCAATAGTTTGGCTGGTACATGAGGAGTAGCAAATCTAGATATTTACCCTGTTAACATAAAACTTTTTATCACCTTGATCAACAACTTTTGAAAATTTCTAGTTTTTTTTTTTTTATTATTATTTGCCACCACATTTTTTGGAAATGCTTTCATGTTAAAGTCATGACTA
Organism: Medauroidea extradentata; assembly: GCA_003012365.1. Classification (NCBI taxonomy): domain Eukaryota; kingdom Metazoa; phylum Arthropoda; class Insecta; order Phasmatodea; family Phasmatidae; genus Medauroidea; species Medauroidea extradentata. The sequence goes on from PNEQ01000171.1 coordinate 96,917, forward strand.
GTCACCTTCTAAAATATCACACTTCTAAACAACAGTCAAAAGTTGGCAATGGAAAATTGAAAAAGTAAACATAGTCTTAAATCACAGATGATTTACACTGTGTGACCACAGAAATACATGATTCGGACAGGTTGTCACACCAAAGCCATGGTACGGAATCCACTACCACTAGTGCTACAGTTGCAGCTATGAGTTGGAATACCATTTTATGCAAACTGCAGCTTGCACACATTGTGTGTGCCATTAAGCCATTTAACTGAAGAAGTGGTGTTTAAGTTTATTTAATGTTTTTTATTCTGTAAATCTATATATTAATGTATTTTCAGAGCCAGGACAAATTAAAATATAGCGGCTTGTAGAGAATAATTTATTATGTGTTTTTTAAATTGGTTGTTCGTTGTAAAGAGAATTGTACAGTTTTGAACAAAATACATTTCAGTATTTGGAGGTTAAATATGCATTGTTCTTATGAGTTTTGGCGGGACCAAAAAATTACTTTGTTGTAAAAGCATTTTCGTTAAATGGAATAGTCGTAAATGGAGGTTGTACTGTACCTTTAATTATCCCATATAATGAAAATCTGAAAAAACTCAAAACCATTCTGAAATCCAGCCACAAAATAATTACATGATCAAAACTAACTACAAATTTCCTCTCTAAATCTCCCAGGTTAATTTTCAGATGCACCAAACCTCTGCAAAGAACTAGTCCAGTGTTCTTCCGAGGCCCATTTTGCTGGGCGCCCCACCCGGCTAATTTTCTTTACCACCCGGCCAAGAAACAGACATTCCCATCAACACAATCAAGCTTATTCCATGATGCACCCAGCTGATCTCGTGAACCACCCAGCACTAAATTTTTGCTGGGGAGAACACTGTAGTCCATCATAAACTTCAGTCAACTACATCCAACAACACCACCATGGCTGCCAAAGGATACCACACATACAATAAACCATGCTGTGGTTTCTGTGCCATCCATCAACCCTCCACTTCTTTTACCAGCAGACTTTCACAGAGAAGACACAAAACAAGCAATAGTCGGTAAAGTAGACTTGCTTTACTAACCAGTTGAAGCACAAGCTGCATCACACAAACCAAACTTTGTCACCTGTTACGACATCAAAATGGTGACAGCCATACCATCCTCAAACAATAGCTTAGAATTAAGGCGCTGAGAACTGGATCATCAATACATAACCAAATCTCCACAACTTCCAGGTCTTGATATCAGATAATTGCAAACATTAGCACCAGAATACCCTTGAGCTGCAACATGTTTTCAATTTAAATCTTCCTGCAGCACCCTAGTTTGCTAGGGAATGCAACGACGCTTTCATCGCCGCCATTATTCAGTGTGCAACTTGTCACCTGATGACGCTGGCCTAAGCCAGCGAAACGTTTTTCAGCAATGCACTCGTGAAACAATATATGTTCGTCATTTATGTGTGTGTGACTAACGTGAAGTACCAGCCTTGAGTACCTCTACCCTATGTCTACTTATTTAATTGGTTAACTATAGAGGGTGCAGTTTATCCAAGCAATAAAAGCACAGAAGTTCTGGACCTATAAGGGCAACATTCAAGCAAGCATCAAATGCCATTGTCACAATGAGCCAAATGCTGAACTAGCGTGCAAGATTCCCCATTAGATCCAGTTTTACTACGGGACTAAGTGCTGACCATATAATTATTGGTAGAAATTCTGTAGCAAAGTTCAGGGCACATTTCTATCCAATTTTCACATACATCCAGTTAGTGTATTTTGAAGACATAAGTCTGAAACTGCCATTTTTGGCAATGTTGAAGGGCACAGAAACAGTGATTTAACAGTGATTTTACTAAGCATGGTGTTTTGACGACATTCCATTTTTGTCCAAAGTTAAGTTTTCTTTTTTTATAGTGGCACAATGAGAACATGTGGAATAGTTTAATTAAAAAACAGAATTTACAAACACACCCACACATTTAAAATGTGATAGGTGACAACCTTAATTAGTGTTGTTATGGTTTTTGTAAGTAATTTCTGTATTTTTTTTTACAGGGATTTGATAATCTTTGAAGAGAAAAACCTTTTTACTTCAAAATTATAATAAAAATGGGGAGGGAGGTTGCAGCCCTGGAATAGATGTTGGCCTCTATTTGGGTAAATGTTATGTTGTAGTTTCAACTTGCTTAGTACACTCTGTAGCAGAGAAAACATTGATTGTTAAAGTTGACTGTTGATTGTGTGGGTTGGGTTTCAAATGGTTTCAACAAAATGCAGACAAAACTACATATACAGTAGAACCTCGATTATCCACGACTCGATCATCCGATTTGCGGATTATCCGCGATTTTTTATAATGCAAATTATTTTTTACACTGTTAACAATTTTTTTTATTGCGCCTGTGAAATTCTGGTAACTTCAGAAGTTTGTGTCTATATAGTCGGTTAAGCATTTGCATTCCCATTTGTGCTTATTAATATACAGTATGGCACACTTGTTTTCATTTGTTTGAGGTAGTAGGCTATTTTAATTTGAAAGAACTGTCCTCTCCTGCGCGCTTGTCCATGTGAGCGGAGTGTACATTCCTACACGGCAGCGAGGCGACAGCACACGTGAGCGGTGCGCAGCTTTGTTTATAGACGTCAGCGCGCGTGCACACA